>JAYXIM010012575.1:0-40648 GCA_037575425.1 Anastrepha fraterculus | reverse complement strand
AGCCGATAGCAGAAAATCGCCGAACACGCAAAACATTTGTCTTATTTATGCCTCTCACAAAGCTATATTGCTAAAACCATGAACATAACTTAGATACGACTGCTACAACATAAAAAAATAATAATAATCGAAAGTCGAATGTACGAAAATTCACTTTATTTTAAAAGAAAACAAACTTCGTATATCCCAAAACGCTCAGAATAATGAGAGTAGTCGATTTAGCTAGTCTGTCATACATTTCAATGAAACTTGATGCACTTACTACTTACTTACTTTATGTAAAGTCGCACTAGATTGAGTTACTCCCGTGGGTTCATTTACCATTTGTCTGTATGCATTATCAGAATTCAATTGTCCAATTTGATGTTGATCCTCAAAGTCCGCTTTAATTTGTTTTACCGCTTCAGTAATACTAGTAATTTTTCACCATTGATCTTTCCAATTTTATTCTCGCTTTGTTTTATTAACTCAAATCATAGCTATTGTTTGCCGCTTTTATGCAATCGATGCTTGAGTCACAAAAAAATTTCAGTTTCGGAGTCCGCTTGAAACTGTAGGTCCCTCCATTTATGAAACAACATGAAGATGCACGCCACAAATAGAAGGAGAAGCTCGGCCCAACATTCAAAAAGGGTATACGCGCCAATTATATATCTTCCTCTTAATTGGCGCGATTACTGCTTAGGCGATTTTGGCCGAGTTTAACAAGGTGCGCCAGTCGTTTCTTTCTCGTGCTAACCGGCGCCAATTGGACACACCAAGTGAAGCTAAGTCCTTCTCCACCTGATCTTTCCAACGCAGAGGAGGCCTTCCTCTTCCTCTACTACCACCAGCTGGTACCGCATCGAATATTTTCAAAGCCGGAGCGTTTGTATCCATTCGGACGACATGACTCAGCCAACGTTGCCGCTGGATCTTTATTCGCTGCGCTATGTCTATGTCGTCGTAAAGCTCGTACAGCTCATCGTTCCATTGCCTGCGACATTCGCCGTTGCCAACGTGCAAAGGTCCCAAAATCTTTCGCAGAATCTTTCTCTCAAACACTCCAAGCGTCGCTTCATCGGATGCTGCCATCGTCCAAGCTTCTGGGCCATACGTTAGGACGGGCATGATGAGAGTCTTGAAGAGTATTAGTTTTGTTAGTCCAAAGTAGCACTTGTTGGCAAGAGAGATTCTACGTTGGATTTCAAGGCTAACATTGTTATTGATGTTAATGCTGGTTCCTAAATAAACGGAGTCCTTTACAAGCTCGAAATTATAACTATCAACAGTGACGTGGGTGCCGATACGCGAGTGCGCCGACTGTTTGTTTGAAGACAGGAGGTACTTCGTTTTGTCCTCGTTCACCATCAGACCCACGCTTTGTCTCTTTATCCAGTTTGGAGAAGGCAGAACTAACAGCGCGTTTGTTAAGGCTGATGATATCGATACCATCGGAATACGCCAATAATTGTACGCTCTTATAAAATATTGTGCCTGAGCGATTAAGTTCTGCGGCTCGTACGATGTTCTCCAACATCAGGTTAAAGAAGTCACACGACAGCGAGTCCCCCTGTCTGAAACCTCGTTTGGTGTCGAACGGCTTGGAGAGGTCCTTCCCAATTCTGACGGCGCGGCTGGTGTTGAACAACGTCATCTTGCAAAGCCGTATTAGTTTTGTGGGGATACCAAATTCAGACATCGCGGCATACAGATAACTCCTTTTCGTACTGTCGAATGCAGCTTTGAAATCGACGAAAAGATGGTGTAAGTCGATTCTCTTTTCGTGGGTCTTTTGCAAGATTTGGCGTATTGTAAATATTTGGTCGATAATAGACTTTCCAGGGCTAAAGCCACACTGATAAGGTCCAATCTGTTGGTTGACGGTTGGCTTCAGCCTTTCACACAATACGCTCGCTAGAACCTTATAAGCGATATTTAGAAGACTAATCTCGCGGTAATTGGCACACATTGCAGGATCGCCCTTCTTATGGATTGGGCAGAGAACACTTAAATTCCAATTTGTTGTTGGTTTTTAGCCGCGTTATCGCTATTCTCACCTCGCCATGGACGGGTAGCGGAACGACAATTCCGTCGTCCACGATTGGGGTATCGGGGTCTTCACATTCTCTGTGGCATGCCCAGCTGTCACTATGTAATAGGTTCGAGAAGTGTTTCCTTCATAACTTAAGAGTGCCCTTGATGTCAGTCACCAGCCGCGGAACTTTCTGTTAGAATTTTCGAGTGTTGTTCCTATTGGCCAGCATCTCAGGCTTTTCGCACTCACGTATTTCGGCCTCTCGTTTCTTCTGTCTGATAATACGTCTCTCTTCCTTTCTTAGCTCTCTGTATATATATATATATATATATATATATATGTGTATATAAGTCTCAAGTTACTACTTTGAGGAAAGCGTTTTAAGAGAATTCGCAGAAGATAGTGTTACTAAAATCAGCAAGAAAATGATTCTGAAGATTGGAAGAAGCTTTGGAATATTAGCATAGGTTAATAAGGCGATTACTTTTAAGGAAATGCTTCAAAATTAAAGACTAATTAGAACATTTTCGATTCATTGACAAATTTCGATTGCTTTTTGAACAGCAAATCCATGAAGCACAACCAGAGTGAACTTCTAAACTGACTGCGGCGATCAGCCAGTCTTAAAATGGTCACTATTTATATTACCACTTCATTCCCAGTAGATATCGTACAAAAAAAAATTTTCAATTGCTCCAGTTAAAGTTGGAGTCCGACCAAGCAATACGTGTAAACGCATTTACCTAAAAATGGGCGTGACACCGGGCTTTTTTTTTTAATTTTACCAGTTTCATTTAGAACAGGTATCAAGTTTTTTTTTATATTTTTTAAATACCTTTACCATGGGGTTGGGCGTGGTTTTTGACCGATTCCACCCATTTTCAGTACTAAACTACCTTCGGAAGAGCGTAATACTGCTTTCTTCTCATAATTCTGAGCACTTTCCTATCTATCTTGATCCCTCCCCCATTAGAGAAATGTGCACAAAGTTATAATAGCCTTGGGCATAAGTGCGCGGATATACAAATATTTTACAGAATTTAATAAATTTTGAAATTATCCAGTACTTCATAACCAAAATGCCTGTTCGTTTTCTCACTGATTTTCTTAAGTAAAGTTAAGTGCAATTTTTCTTTTCAGCAATAAGCCACCAACTGCAATTTCATGTGAAATTTGCAAAATGTTGAAAATGCCTGGTAGTACGGATACTTCAAAAAGATTCCACACAGCATGCACATGCGTAAATTTACACACCTACAATTTCAAACTTCTATAGAGCAATCAGTGATAGTGGAAATTTTCGTTCGAATCGTAAGGCACTCACACACTTTGCTCAGACCAATACTGCCGATAAAGGCAATACTTGAATTTTTGAGCAATGAGAGTAGAAGCAAAAAGAGTTTAGCACTTATGAAATGCGTTGTTACACTAACTGGACGCTTGTGGTAACTCACTTTGAGGCGATAGGATAAAGGAAGAATAGTGAAAGCAGAGGACAGACTTTTTTTCGTTGAGCATTGCCTTAATGCCAGTTGGCAACAAAAGCCGCAGGCATTTTGAAAGCGATGATGATGGTGATCCGAAAGAGTTTTGCTAGTTGCGTGGCCAAAGGAAGTAAAGGAAAACTAAGCATACGTACATATGTAACTTGTTTCTACGCACACAGGGTGTTCTCCTGTGCACTAATATAAGACGATTGATGTCTGAACACCATTGATAAATATTGCTAACTTATTTGCAAAGTGATAACCGACTTATACAAATTCTGAGTTGATTGAAAGGAAGTGAAGAAGAAAATTAACCACCCACGGTGATCCACAAAATTGCCTTCGGGAGTGGAAAAGTCTGCGTGGGGCGACCGTAAAGCCAAAGCATCTGTTTGGTTTGGAATTCGAAGTGTATTTACACATCAAATTCGAATTTAGTTTTTTCTTTGTATCCTTAGAAACTTCGAGTTCATCCCTCTGTCAGCAGATCAGTGTATACCCTCGCTTAGTCCAACCGGAACATTCTCCACTCATATTCCATCAAGAGAAGAGTAGACGGAGGGCTACACTTGGGGGCAGGGCCTGGTGAACTTGTTCACGGATGGATTGAAGTTGGAAGGAAAGGTTGGCGGAGAAGTCTTTTGCGAGGAGCTCCTCATCAGACTCAAATTCAGATTACCGGACCACTGCAGTGTGTTCCAGGCAGAGGTAGCCGCAATCAAGGAGGCAGCTGATTGGCTGCTCAAATGCGTACTAACAGTCAAGAAAGTAAATATTTACTTCGACAGCCAAGCGGCAATAAAGGCCCTCGGGTCTATGACGGTACAGTCGGAATTGGTCAAGGACTTCTTGGCCTCAATTTCGACTGCGTCCGAATTTTTTGACATTAGCCCCATCTGGGTTCCTGGTCACAGCGACATTGCGGGAAACTGTGAGGCGGATGAGCTGGCCAGACAAGGGAAATGTGAGGTGATTTTCCCGCTAAGGGAGAGAATTGGGATCCCCCTGACTACCTGCTCCTGGAAAGATGGGCATCGCGCCAACTCAGCGAGTGCTGGGCAAGTACACAAACGTGTAAGGTCGCATAATCCTTCTGGCCACGTGTGGACCGGAGGCTCTCGGGCGAGCTTCTGAGGCTGAGCAAATATCAGCTCTCTTATCTAGTGGGTTCTCTCACAGGACACAATGCGCGAGGAATGCATGCTGTGAGACTTGGAATCACCTCGAGTCCTTTTTGCGCTGGATGTATGGAGGATGAGGTGGAATCATCTCAGCACCTTCTCCTTAGCTGCCCTGCTCTGGCGGGGCTAAGATCCAGACATCTGGGCTCTTACTTCTTTGCCACGCCTGCTGATATAGCTGGCGCGGACATTAAAAATCTGATTTCATTTCAGCAGCAGCACAAAGCGGTTGACGTGAACATAGCCATCGTTCGTGATCCGTACGCTCCTAACCATCCCATCACCACCTCTCCCCCGCCCTCTCCCTGCATCGCATCGGTCTTTCCCTTTCACCTCACCTCCTTCATAATGGTATCACAAAGGACGAATCCATTTTTCTTCGTCCGAGTGTGCTCATTCCTTGGGCAACCATACCAACCTAACCTAACCTTGTATTTAATAAAATTAAAAATAAAATATGTGCATTTGGATCACCCTGTATGGTATATGCATATTTGTGTGCAGATTTTATAAGGAGTAAAAGTGAAAGAAAGCAAAGCATGCAGCACCGTCATGGGGAAAAATGGTAAATGTATGCCATGGCTTGATTCCTTGAGAAATCATATAGCTCGGCAAAAAAGTGTTGATGGAAGAAATTAAAAAGCCGTATAGGCTACAAAGACTTGTTTTATTGGTAAAGAATACTGCCAAATAAATTGATGAACAAAGAGAAGCAAAAACCAGTAAGGCCAACAAAAAACAGAGGACAAAAATCAGTAACTCCATATTTTTCGATAGCAAACAAAATGTCCGTACTGACGTGAAGAAATAGGTTACATAACATGTTTGCTAGCCTTCTATACTTTCGTTGCATGCCTCGGTTGGGATGCACAGTTTTCGCACTCTCTTTCGACCAGCAGTGACGTGAGACACTTTGGTGCAGTTGTTATGCTCGAGTATCAGTCGGATTAAAGTGTGACATATTTTCTGCTTTTTTCCTTCCTTTTTTCTACGTAGCTCAAAGTCGGCCAAATCCTTAGCTACAGCTATATACGGCCAATACCAGTGTACACTCGTCCGTTTCATAATGAAGCCAATTATTTACCAAAAACCTTTTTTTTGTCCTTCATTGTCCGGTGTTTTGCTTGCTCTAACTTGGTTTCGCTATGATTTTGTTTTTCTGTTGCCGTTTTTTAGTATCAGTGTAAACAACACAAGGTAAACAAGGACCCTAACTGTCGAACTCCAATAGCCGATCCATATTCTCTTCTTTTGTATGAATGTTTTTCTGCATGTGGGTGACCGTTGCCATAGACTGTGATGGCCATTGCCAACTTCACGGCTCGTCGTTCACTGTTGGCAACCACAATTTTAATCTCTTAACTTGGGAGCAACGGTGCAAATGTTTATTTTTGATTCAAACAGTTGTGATGCTTTTTTTGTTTTTCTTCGTTTTTCGTTTTGTTTTAGCAAAGGTTTATTCAGCAAAAGTACAATAGCTCAGTTGCTTGCAAGCAAAGGGAGTGCAGGACTAACAAGCATTAAAGAGCGAGAAGTGAACGATTAATGGAGTTAGAATAGCTCGCCAAGGGGTAAGCGAAACTTGTGGCGGCTAACTCTGTGACAAAGCGGCTTACCAATGCATGTACGTGTGTTTTTCGGCAATTGATTTTCAAGCTAAAACAAAGCCATTTGCATAAGTTTCGAGGCAGGTGCAGATTTTAAACGCGACTATTGAGTGCAAAGGATGCGCTGAGTGAATGGAATTAAGCTGGAGTACGTGACGGCAAACAAATATTTAAATAATGTGGTGAAAATTATAAACGAAGCAATCTTTTGAAACTAAAGATATATCATTACTGGAGGATAACGGAAACGGAATTAAATTTGACTTCGAAATTAAGTCTTTTTGAGACTGTATCTACCCACTGTAGATGGTAACTACCTATGTAAGCTATAAAATCAGTTTGAGTCGGCACAACGAAACACTAATTAATTTAACTTGAGCACAATCTCTCTACGGACAAATTGCGAATATTTATTGACACTCCTAAAGGTCACTACAAATTGCACAGTCTCGGGATATGGTTCAAAAGCGGTTTTGCGACCTATCACCTGAAGAATCACTACCTAAAAACAATTTATACAAGAGGTGCAAAATTAATCATCCAGTTTTGATTTTGAATATATTTTCTCCAAAATTCAAAAGTGATTTTTGTGATGGAAACCTTTATTTTAATGTTGTTGTAGTTGTAGCAGTAACTTTGCCCTGTCAGTGTAGCGTAATCACCGGTCGTCTTCGTCTAGCTCATCTAACGGTAGGCCCAGGAAACTAGCTGTTTCGACGGATTGGGTCCAGAGGGAGAGGGGTGTTAGATGAGTGGGTTTAATGGGGCATGTGAAAAGGTGGTTAGTGTCGTGCGGGGTGCCTCGCATGCTGGACATATGTTTAATATGCCGGGGTCGATTCTGGATAAGTAGGAGTTTAACCTGCTACAATATCCAGAACGTAATTGTGCCAAGGTTACGCGGGACTCTCGGGGAAGTTGGAGCTCTTCGTCTGCGATTGGTGGTGGTTGGACTCCGATAACGGTATTCGGGGGTCAGGATCTTAAGAAGGTGGTGAGAGTCTCCCGATGAATGTCGTTTATGGCCTGTCTATACACTGTCCGATCCAATAGCTGTCTGTTTGTTTTGTCTAAGATCTCGTCCGCGTAGTTGAGGAAATGCCTCCTGATGTGCCTGGGAGGTTGCTCAGGCTCAAGCAGGGTTCTGCATGGGTGAGGCCTGCGATAACATCCTAGCAGAAACTGCTTACTGAGCAAACAGTCAGCATAAGGGCTTCAACGTGTAGGTGTTGTATCGATGACATCATAAGACATCCTGTCGCGGTCCTTAATGTAGTGTTTTGGCAGGTCTGAAGCTTCGTCCACTGCGAATCACTGGTTCCAGGCGACCAGACATTTCCATGGCAGCCGGTTCTACGTTATCGCAATGACTCGGGTTCTTCCCGACCCAGGGCTGCCGCCCCAGTAAGCTAGCCCTGTCTAGTGTACCGTATCCCTTTATTTAATCTTTCTGCTTGGTACTGCGCTAACCTGAACTTAGTTTGCATAGTAGAATAAAATCGAAAAACCGTTTCTGCTAAGAAATTAAACTTTAGGTTGAGAAGAAAATAAATATACTAGTTTGATTTTATAACTGGCATTTGCTCAAATATTTTTTTGAATAAATACAACTTACTTTTGAGAATATTAAATATTGTTCAATTGATTACCCGAGCACTCCTCTTTTACGGGTTTCTCTTAAAACTTTGAGTTCTCAATGTCGGTGAGCAGCCTGTTTGACACAATGCAAAAAATAACAGGGTGGCATAAATTCCATCAGAATTTCTCTTTCCCCCCGCCAAACCCATATGTACCACCCTAATGTACCCATATACTCTCCCTGCTACAAAATTTATCTATTTTCCTGAAGAATTTCTTACTGTGAAACAAAATAATCCACTTAAAAAGGAATTCTAGTCACGTTTTAAAACAATGACACCCAAACTGTCCATACGGCCATCGAAACAGTTGAGCAACCTGCTGCTCTGGCCTCTATGGTGATTATAGCCAGCAAAAGTCAGTAGCAAAAATGAACAGGGAAATATGAAAAGCGAATTTCTGATATATAAGAATTGCATATTGATACTTGGCAATAAGCAAAAATATGCTTTAAGAGAGAGGGCAGGTACAAAGGGATAAATGCATACGAGTACATGCGTGCTTTTTTAGGATAAGGAGAGCATGACAAATTTATGAAATTAGGCTATGATAGTTGTCGCCTGCGCGTATTTGGAAGATAACTCATGCACATGCTTGCATTCTTTAAACTGATCAACCTCGGCTGCCTTGGTAATATAAGTTCGGTTCGGCCGGACTTTAGCCCATCATTACTATTTTAATTTTTGCTCAAAAGTTGTATTAACTCTTAGCTTTTGTAAAATTTTAGATAGACCGATTCTCGACTATAGCATTGTAGTGCGGTAGAGCGCCCTTGAAATTATATTAAATGAATATTAGGAGAATTGATCTATATCCGGTATATTGTCAACCGTCCCATCGAAAGCATTATATGCGCCACTGTACTTCCTCCAGTAGATCTGCAGGCAAAGTACGCCACTAGCAGCACGGCAATAAAACTGAACACTTTAAAGAAGTTTTTAAACAATAGTCACAGTCACGGAAAGATTCGATATTTTGGCCCATTCTGGAAAGCGGGCTATGCATTTCCAGCCTCAAAAGAAGAGTGGAAACAGGATGTTGTAAATGTTTACACAAATGGCTAAAATCTCGAGGGCAGGTTAGGCGGATGCATATATTCCTGACATCTGGAGATCTCCTTTAGTTTTCGGCTTCTCGACTATTGCAATATTTTTCAGGCTAAGCTCATGGCAGTGATTAAAAGCCAGGCGGCGATAAAATCCATCAAAAAGCAGTCGGCAACCTCTAAGGTAGCCAATGAAATCTCTTAACGAGATGGCTGAGTAATTTCATCAAAATTTGACATGGAATCCGGGCCATTTGGACATTGAGGGGCATTGTAGGGCCGATGAACTAGCAAGTCTCGGCATCACGTTTCTTAATGAGAATATTGAAAATGATATTGACATACCCTTATCAACATATGAGCTACTTTTTTGAAAATTTTTTAAGAAAAGCGCATGAAAAAAGATGTAACGAAACCACCAGCAGAAACGCCCGACAGTTGTGGCCGACTCTCAATACTAAACGCACATCATTCCTTCTAAGCCAAAGAAAGGAAGTGGCCTTAGCACAATGATATTTGTTACAACGTGGCGCAACGTTCAGAGGCTGGGCGTGAAGGCTCAAGACTTCTGCAGAAGATGTCTAAACAAAGAAGAGGAAGATACTATCTTGCACTTTCTGTGTTATTGTCCTTTTCTATTCAGACGTATGTAAATTCAACAATTTGGGTACGCAATTTTCAAATTTGAGTTTCTTAATGAAACTGTGTTAACCAGGGATCTTCTAAAAGCTTTGAAAAGCTCAAATTGGTTTCAGGGAGATCTGGTTTCAAGTTCTCCGTGCGCTGTCACAATGGCCTGTGAGCCTGAGTGTGAATCATAGTGAACAGTCGCCACAACCAAACCCAAACATCAAAATCAACTTTGTCTATCTATCTAACTATCTGATCCGACATGGAGTCTGGCTAATGAGAAATTGTTTAGGCCTGTAGGTCAGATACATACGAACGATGTTATTTTTACATTAAAATATCTATAAAAATATTATCATTACTGTTTTTTATTACTAAACATTGCATAGCTTTCAGAAGTGGTCCACAAATTTTATGCCATATCAAAAAGTATACATTATAAAATATATTTATAAATTATAACAAAATATAGATTTATAGTTTTTGTCAAAAAATTCGTCATTTGATAAAAATTGCACCTAATATTTTGGCCAGTTAATGTTATTTAGTTTAAACTTGTTCACAAAAGTGCTATAAGAATTTAGGAACATTTAACCTCACAGAGATATTCGAGAAATAAAGTTTTGTTGCATGGTGTTAAATACGTTCATATATAATTACGTATAAAAATTTATGTGACGCTTTTAAAAATTAATTGAAATAAATTTCTGTTTTTGTATGAAATAAGAAATGTAAACCTAAACTTCGCTTTATTAAAGAAAAAAAGTATTTTTCAGGACAGTTTAGTTTGGCCTGAACGTTGATAAAATAAGCAAAAGCTCGGCTCAGTACACCCCAAAAAGCCGTTTGGCCACAAAAGTGTGTCAATTAAACCGGAGTATCTCATATTCACCAAACCTAATTTCATTTGATTCTTGTCAAGGATGGATCATGCACTCCATTTCTTATGAACACGTGAAAAAATGAGCCGATGACTGAGTTGACTCAAAAGGTAAAAAATGTATATAACAAAACGTGGTATCTGTCGCTAAAAGATGCGCAAGACCTAATAACGACGTCGCCAGAACTGCAGTTGAATAGAACCCGTAGGCCAGCTGCGTCTGAAGCTGGATGAGAAGGATTATGGGTGCGGGGATGAAAAGCTGAACACAATATGGCGTGAAGATAAAATACTAGGTGAAAATCGGGACCAGGGAAACAATTTTTTGAGACCCTAGGTTCCACATATGAACAAAAGGAACAAATATATACTATGATACAAAGATTATATTACTTTGACTTTTATTTACACTTTATATCTGAAATTATGGGCGCGGCACTTGTCTTCCATATCCGATCACCCGATGAGACGTGTGGGGAAAACGATTTCCCATCTACTTCATCCAGGTGAGTTCACTAGACCTACGTCGAATCGAACTCGATCCGAGGCAAATTTCAACAGCTTCCTTTGAATAAACTCAAGGCCAAACTAATCCTTCATCGCATCTTAAGCTCATTCAGGTCAAGTAATCCTTTAAGTCAGTGATATACTTTTATTAGGAAAGGAAGTAGAGAGTTTCAAGAAGTATTACTTCTTGGTAGTAGTAATATTGTAACAAAGTGTAATGCGCTCCAAGGGTTTTAATTATCTGCTTCTTATTGGTTAGGATTTAGAGCTTTTATGCAATAAATTTATGATTAAAAAAAGGTTCATATGTAGGCTTAGGTGTGGGCCACTCGGTCTGGGTCCAATCAATCCTGTTGACTATTGTTTGAATGAGCCATACTTTAATAGATTATTTAATACTAGAATTCTAGCTAGACGTGAGTAAGTTGACATATACCTGGTCGGAAATACTACCTTTGCTTCTTTACTGATGACTCAAAGCTCGACTATAAAGTTGGCTTTGGTGCCTACTGTAAGAAGCCAAAAGTAGCGCTTTGCTTCGTCTTTCTAATTACTAGTAGCTCATTTCAGGCTGAAGTTTTAGTCACTAATGAGGTAACTATCTGATTAGGCAAAAATGTGACTACCTTTAGAGAAGTCTATATTTACTCCGATAACCAAGCGGCGACTAAATCCAGGTGGGGTTGCCACTAATTCCTTCATTGTCTGCAAATGCCGGACATCTCCTAAGGAGATGTGCAATTTATAGTGCCGTAACCCTAACCATAGCCGCAACATTACAACATTGTCATTTAGTCATGGCGTAACTATAAATAGATGATATTAAAGTATAGGGTTTTCCAATAACAGGTGTTATAAATGAATGGATTGCGCTATCGAGAGATGGTTAACGATTTTTTATGGCTAGAATTGGATGGTATTGATCTGGAGAACGTTTATTTTCAACAAGACGGCGATACGTGCCACACAAGCAACGAAACCATTGATCTTTTACGGCAAAAGTTTCCGGACCATGTTATCTCTCGAAGAGGTGATCACAATTGGCCACCGAGATCTTGTGATTTAGCACCTTGTGATTTTTTTCTTTCGGACCACGTGAAAGTGAAGGTCTACGCCAACAGACCACAAAGATGGAATTCGTGAAGCTATCGAGGACATAGGGCAGCCACTTTGCTATTCGGTTATGGAAAATTTCATGAAAAGGATATTGTCCTGTATGCGTGGTCGTGGTGGTCATTTGTCTGATGCTATTTTCCACTATTAACGGCATACCTTCCTCTTTATAATGAAATAAATATCCAATCATTTATCTTAAAAAATAGCATTTTTCTTTGAATATCAAAATAACACCTCTTATTGGAAAACTCTTTAGAATTAATGACAACATTTGTATTTTGTCATAAAAACTCTGATCATTTTCAACTAAGGCAGACAAATGAGGGAGAGAGGACCTTGTAGGTATACCCTTCCCTAGCGGTTGGTGGAGAAAACGTAATCTATTCTATAAGGTGAATTTTGTCATCTAACTTCGATCTGACTTGAACCTTCGAGCAGCAGATCACTAATAGGTATTTTTTTTACTCTCTTCCTTTTGTGAAAAATTTGTGTACCTACTTAATTAATTTTTTAAGAATAATTCCAATTACTGAGTATACATCGTCCTTCAGGCGGGCAGAACTTCACAATTCCTTCATTTACTCGTATTTGTATGTTTCGTGGAAATTCTTACAATTTTTAGCTATCAATTAAACCCTCTTAAATATTCAGTTTCATGCAAAATGGCACAAAAGTCACGTAGACAGCATATTTGTACATATATGAGTATGTGTAAGTGAGTGAATGCTGAATAATGTAACGCCAGGTGCTGTTAGGTCCGAAGGGACAGAGGTAGTTTGCTTCTGTCATGGGAAATGAATTTTCCACATACAATTTGGATGAAAACTAAACAATGACAGAAAATAACTGTACAGAAGTGGACACAAATTGCATACCGCATATGTATGTGTATATGTGTGTGCATCTGTATGTATTTATTAAGAGATACCAAACAAATGACATTGCAAAATGGTATTTCTATTTGTGTATTTGTAGGTTTTCTTTTCAGTTGGTTGCAGCAGGACTCATTTTGACATTTAATTACTTTATTTGATTGCATTCTCGATTTATTGTAAGTTATATCTGTACAGTGTACCTTAAAAGTAAATAAACAAAGCTTAATGAATAAACTTTCCATGTACAAATATCCAAAAGATGTACAGATTGACTTGACTGTTGCCAACAAGGAATGAATTTTTATTTTTATTTTAACTAATATCACTTTGATAAGTTTTGTGGTGTAGTCAATCATCTGATGGTTATTGATGACAATTTGGTTAACAGATGTCAGGAGCAAAGCAAAGCAGACAAACCGCTCTAACTCAAGGAAAAACAGTTGCAATTTTTGTTTTTTGCTTTCTTTCGCTTACCAATTCATATACATATATATGCATGTATGTAAGCATTCAAGAGTATCTACCATACATGTGTGTACATAGTTTCGTCTAATTCTACTGATTACATGACCAATAAGTTAACAAATGATTATATTGGCCAATAAAATTAGTTGGAAAAGTTTTCTTATGTCCTATAACGATTACACAGAGCAGGCATGCCAAGGAGGCTAACGGATCTGAGACACGAACAAATACGCAGCGGCAGCTGTTTTGCGGTAAATATCAAATTCTTATGCTTTCTTTTCTCCTATCTTTTCTCTGTTTTGTACTCGTCATTGCTATAACAGCCTTTGCGAAATTAACATTAAGCTCATATGATTACTCCTAATGAAAAAAGTAGTCACCACAATGAAATGCTCTGGCGCTTGGGGAAATACGGCTTTGGCTTTTTCGCTTATAGGACAATGACGAGTAAAATCGGCAACACGTGCCATCCAGTTGGCCAAGATGTTGTCATGCCTCGCACGATGATAAACATTGTGATTAGTAAGAGGACGTGTTAGAGTAGGTAAACCCATACATGCATTCATACATACAGCCATTGAAAAATACCTAAGAACGATACCCAGTTCGCTTCATTTAAGACTTTTTTCAATGAAATCGCTTATGTAGATGTTTTGCGTATTAAATTTTATTTTATAAATTTTAAATGTTTTCAATCAGTCTAAGGAAAACATAATTTTTTTTACGTCATGCACAAAAGTTAATACAATCCAAAAATCCTTAAGAATGAAGCAAAATCACATCGTACAAAATGCAGGCAAACGGGAAATTTTACAGTAATAAGGGGTGATCAGATTGGAGGTCCTTTTCCAAAAGAGCTTTTTGACAGATCACGCGTGACTACTGTCAAACTAATAATTGGCGCGTACACCCTTTTTGGGTGTTTGGCCGAGCTCCTCCTCCTATTTGTGGTGTGCGTCTTGATTTTGTTCCACAAATGAAGGGACCTCCGAACGGCAGATATTTTTGTGAGGAGCTTTTTCATGGCAGAAATACACACGGAGGTTTGCCATTGCCTGCCGAGGGGCGACCGCTATTAGAAAAAGGTTTTTCTTTTTTTTTAATTTTGGTGTTTCACCGAGATTCGAACCAACGCTCTCTCTGTGAATTCCGAATGGTAGTCACGCACCAACCCATTCGGCCACGGCGGCCGCCATTTAAAATTGTATTACGAAAATCGATTCTCTGTGAAAAGTGTTCATCGCGTGCTCGGGCCATCAATTTCGTTCAGCGCTGAGGCTCATTTTTGTCTTAATGGCTACATCAATAAGCAAAACTGTCGTAGCTACCCAGTAAAGAACAGGCATTACAGCCATTAAAAATAACTGTTTGGTGCGGCCTATGGGATGGAGGAATCATCTTCCCATATTTCTTCAAAGACGAGGCTAGCGACAATATAACAGTGAATAGCGAACACTATCGCACCATGAAAGACGACGTTTTGCTGCCCGAAATTGAAGCCCGTTATCTCCACAACATTTGGTTCCAACGAGACGGCGCTACTTGCCACACATCCCGTGAAACAATAGATTTACTGCGTCATTGTTTCAGTGAGTAATTTATTCATACTTCTCGTCTCAGACCAGTGAATTGGCCACCAAGATCGTGTGACACTACACCTTTGGACTTTTATTTGTGGAAGCATGTAAAGTCTAAATGCTTTGTGGATAAACCGGTATCGATTGAGGCATCTGAAGCCAATATTACTAAAGTTATTTACAAAATATCGACCGAAGTCTTCCGGCGAGTCATTAAAAATGTGTTTCTACGGATGCCGGAATTACGGTGGAATATTTGAAAGGGATTATCTTTAAAAAATTAAATGATTCTACACAAAAATTAAAAACTTTCCCTTATAAATTTGAATTTTCGTTGTTTTATTTCAATTTAAAATCCGGTGCCTCTAAATTGATCAATTGAGCGCTTTCACATTGACATTAATAAACCTCCACAACTTTCAACAGGAATAGATTCCCATGCTGCCTTGGCCTTTTCAAAGAACAAAACTAAATTTGTGATATTTTCGTACAGGGTAATGTTTGACGTCGTTTTAAAGTTGTTCTATTGTAAAGGGTTTTCCAATAACAGGTGTTATTGGTGAATGGATTGCGCTAACGAGAGATGGTTAACGATTTTTTATGGCCTGTATTGGATGGTATTGATCTGGACAACGTTTATTTTAAACAAGACGACGCTACGTGCCACACCAGCAACAAAACTATTGATCTTTTTACGGGAAAAGTTTCCGGACCGTGTTATATCTCGAAGAGGTAATCACATTTGACCACCGAGATCTTGTGATTTAACACCTTGTGACTTTTTTCTTTGGGGCCACGTGAAAGAAAAGGTCTACGCCAACACTTCAGGGTCGATTCAAGACCTCAAAGATGGAATTCGTGAAGCTATCGAGGAAATAGGGCAGCCACTTTGCAATTCGGTTATGCAAAATTTCATGAAAAGGAAGCGTGGTCGTGGTGGTCATTTGTCTGATCTTATTTTTCACTATTAACGGCATACCTTCCTCTTTATAATGAAATAAACATCCGATAATTTATATTAAAAAATAGCATTTTTCTTTGAATGTCAAAATAACACCACCCATATTTAAGTTGGTATTCGAAGACACCCAATCCAGAATAGTCATCAAGTTATCTGTCAAAACTTTTTTTGCCACACGAAAATTGTGCTTCAGATCATGGTAGGTGAAATGACTGAACTACTGGATTGGCACTCCTCAAGTAGCACTAAAGCGCCGTTGTCCTCAAGCAGTACTAAAGAACCACCGCGGTGCACCGGTTCATTGTCTTGTTGACATTTCCAAATCACCGGTAAATTCCCTCCACATAAGGTAGCATTTCATTTTGAAGTATCTCAGCATACTTCAGCGCATCCATATAACCTTCAATACGATAAATTGGCCCGATACCGTTCCACGAAAAGCAGCCACACACCATTATTGAGCCGCTCCTGTGCCTTATGATTAGTGAGACAAACTTGGCGTCGAATGCTGCACGTACTTCTTACCTTCTGAATCAACTCTATTTAGTTTCGTTACATCGCTAAATAGAATATAACACCACTGAGTTTGACACCAGGTTTTGTGTTCTCGAGCAAACTCAATTCGGCGTTGTCTATCGGCCACGAAACCCTACTTCTACCAATCGAAGCGCAACTATAATTTTCTTTATTGGCCTTTCGTCTCGATGGATGTCAGCGACAGGCTTCCTGGGTTTCTGTTTTGACTATTTAACGATCAAACTATCAATCTGGCTAGTGATCTTTCGCGCTTTCTTTTTTCGGGAAATGTTTTCTGCTGTTTTGTAAAATATATAAAATATTTGAAAGCGTTAAAAACTATCGTTTTTGAAACCTTTAATTGTGTAGGCCACCGTAGCCGAATGGGTTGGTGCGTGACTACCATTCGGAATTCCCAGAGAGGTCGTTGGTTCGAATCTCGGTGAAAGCAAAATTAATAAAAACATTTTTCTAATAGTGGTCGCCCCTCGGCAGGCAATGGCAAACCTCCGAGTGTATTTCTGCCATGAAAAAGCTCCTCATAAAAATATCTGCCGTTCGGAGTCGGCTTGAAACTGTAGGTCCCTCCATTTGTGGAACAACATCAAGACGCACACCACAAATAGGAGGAGGAGCTCGGCCAAACACCTAACAGAAGTGTACGCGCCAATTATTTATTTATTTTTAATTGTGTAGAAATAGCACTGTAGGATAATGTGTCTATTGCAGCTCTATGATTGCTTTTTGAAGACCTGGGTGCAATTTTTCCCTTTCGTCATTATGGAATTGTTTCAACTAAAGTAAAGTGCTGAAGGAGTACTCGAGAATTTACTTTTTTACCTACTTAATTGTTACATTATAAAACAGAAAACGATTCTCAAAATTTCGGACGATGACTGCATAGTTCTTAAATATATTTCTCACAAAAATATCAGCGTTTCACCAAAATGCAAAAAATTCATGCGAAGAGAAATAGCTAGAGGAACGCATTTCAAGGAATGTGAGCATAGCAAATACATTCAAGTGTAAAAAGTACCGTTACGGCATTCTACTCGATGCAACATTCGCATATATGGTTGCCAACGCATCGTTCTTAAGTATTTTTCAACGGCTGTAAGTATGTCGTAGAAGATAAATTCGTGTGTAGGAATACTTAAACTTGAAGAGTAATGAAGAAGTTACATATGTGTACGTAATATAATAAGGGTGCATATTAAGTAGTTGGTTAAGTAAAAAATTGTCCTCTATCTAAAGGTGGTGGGTTTTGTTCCATGATCTGATTGTGTTGGTCTGGCAGGCACTATGGTTTAGAACAAAGCTCAATATCTTTTGGTATACTATGTTTTAGAAAAAAGTTTCCAAGATCTTGTTGCTCATTTCTTGGAGGGTTGGATTAAGACTCGTCGCAAGGCTCTGCATTGTTTTTGTATTTTCTGTATAACATCTGCTTGAAGGAAAGAAGTATTTATGCATTTTTATTTCAACTGATTTATTTTCTCTTAACAACTAAGCATTCTTTGTACGCAATTTTTTTTTTAAATTTTTTGATTCAGCTTTGTGGTGATATTTTGTAGCAATGAGATCGTAAATAAAATCTTTGTAATATACTTGTAAAGTAACTTATACGTAAATTAAGTCAATAACTTACAAGTCAATTTTCCTTGATAATCTCATACGTCGACGAGGCCAGTTATCTTGGCATAACACTTGATGTCAAACTAATTGAAAGCTCGCTTTAAAAAAAAAAACGAGAAGAGCTCGACTTGAAATTAAATAACCCAAAGTACGAGGTGTGTTCAAAAAATGTGGTGAATTTTCATTTTTCTCAAAAAATATTTATTCATCAATTTCTATTTTATCTCCTACACTGCAAAAGAAGTTCTTCCAGCTAATATAATTAATACCGATGTCGGAATGGGCAGCGCTAAGCCCAGACCTAAACAGAATTGAAGATTTGTAGGACTTGGCGAAAAATATTTATAAGAATGTTCGACAGATTGAGATGGTTAAGGAACTCATAGAGCCTTATAAATTGATTATTAAAAACAAAATTGTATGCTTTATTTATCAGTAATTCAGAATACATCGTACATACATACTTTCTAAGAGGTGAGTTGTCTCGTTTGTTCTGCTATTTCTCAATAGTATTAAACTATATTTTACTGAAGAGTTTAAGTTCACTTCTGCTGGTTTTATTTTTAATGAAGTTGATGCAGATATATTTGTTTACCTAAGATATCTTGCACTGGACTCCACAAGCAAGTCTTCTTCATCTTGTTTCTGATTGGCGCAAAAACCGCTTAAGCGATTTTGGACACGCCTATGCACACTGGGCCAGAAGACCCGAGTGAGCGGCCAAAACTCTTTTTTCTTAGGAAAAGGCCATAAAACCGATTAAAACCACGTTTATTATAGTTTTTTAACTCTATGAATGCGAATCTCAAGTCAAAATTAAAAAATTCAAAATGGCGGATCCAAAATGGCGGACATGAATTTTAAAACTTCCGTATTTTTGCTTCAAACTCAGAATCTAGGGGTTTAGAACAATGCACATTACGAATATAATGTCAACTTTGAGAAATTCAAAATGGCGGATCCAAAATGGCGGACATAAAATTAAAAAAATCAGTATTTTTGTTTCAAACTCAGAATCTAGGGGTTTAGAACAAAGAAAATACGTCTAGAATTAGCTGTACTCATACACCCAGGATACACCGCGAGGAGGATTCTAGTACGATTTAGTATCCCAATTTTTTTTTGTAATTTTTTGTAATTTTTGTAATATTTAATCTTTTTTTGTAATTTTTAATTTTTTTTTGTAATTTTTAATTTTTTTTTGTTGTAATTCTTGTAATTTTTAATTTTTTTTAATTTGACTTAATTTTTGAATCTGCATTTAAGCTCAATTTATTCAGAATCAGAAGTTTCTTCTTCTGATAGTTCAAGTTCATCTAGAAGTTTGTGAACGTCATTAGACGCAATCATTTCATGATCGCGTTCGGCCTCGGTTTCATCTTCCGATTCATATTCGTCTTCATTTGCACTGGCACTGCTATGATCATTTTCCATATTTTGAGTATCTAACAAAAGCAACTGTTTAACTTCTGCTGAAAGTGGTAAACGTCTTCTGTTATTAGCTCTAGACAACCTGTTCATACTAGACAGTAATGGATCAGAAGTATCTAGTAATCGATTAAAGAGATCCTCTAAGTTTGTTTTCCTATCACATTGTCTACTGTGCCTGAGTCTGAAGTTTAAAATAAATCTGTCAGTCTTTCTACTTGCTGCATTATATTTACTTTTATATTTTGATTTTAAAGTTTGTAATGCTTCTGTATCTGTTGCAACGTATTTTCATTTATATCTGTTAAACTTTTATTATGTTTATCCAATATGTATTTAATTGGATCTGCATCTGGTGATTTTAAAATTAAATCAAGAATCCCTTTTTTTGTGATTTTCATTTTAATGAGCAAAAAACAAAGCAATTAAAACAGCGTTTGAAAATGCTCTACTCTGGCGGATTTTTCAATTTTGCTCTTGCTCAAGTCAAATTAGGACTCCAAGCTATGACTCTAACTGCGCAACAATCAGAGTCAGAGTCATAGTAGAAAAATAATTGCGTCGTAGTTTTACACACGAGCTCATAGTCATTAAAATAAAATGCGCAGTAGACCAAAAACACAGAATGAACTGTTGCGCAGTTAGAGTCATAGCTTGGCGTCCTAGTTTGACTTGTGCGCTATCAGCTCTACTCTGTAGCTGACAATGTTTAACTACATAGTTAGAGCAGAGCATTATTTGGGGTACTACTGCTGCTCTGAAGTAGTAAATGCAGTAGTTTTGGCTCAAACATTAATGGGTCAGAATTATTTGAGATTTCTCTCACACTAATATCGATATTTCAGACATGTTTATGAAAAGGCGCAAAAAGGCGCATATATACCTTATTTAATACTTCTTTACGAACAATTTGGCATAAAATTTAACTCATTTGATAGGGGAACTTCGGGGAACTTTGTTTTCAAAGTAAGTCATGTATGAATAAAAAACAGATTTTCTTGATTAAATGTTAAAAAAAAAAACTTATTCAACATAAATACACATGGTTTCAATTATAAATTATTTTTTGATATCCATAAAGAAAAGTTATGGACGATAATAACATCGTGAGTAGTATTTTTCACAACAACTTATTGATAAACATTGTTTGAAAGTGTTAAAAATCGAACTAAAACTTTGACTTTGAACTGTTACATAAAAAAAACTAATTGATAAAAACTAATGAAA
The DNA here is from genome assembly GCA_037575425.1 of Anastrepha fraterculus. Taxonomy (NCBI): domain Eukaryota; kingdom Metazoa; phylum Arthropoda; class Insecta; order Diptera; family Tephritidae; genus Anastrepha; species Anastrepha fraterculus. The sequence goes on along the minus strand of JAYXIM010012575.1, from coordinate 19,856 downwards.
CTTCATAATTTGGTGTAAAAAATTACTCAAAATAAGATGATGTTATAAATTTCCTGTTTAAATTAAGTCGAAAATTCTTATTTTTGGCCACTCACTCGGGTCTTCTGGCCCAGTGTGCTATGGCTTCTTCTTCATTCTAACGAATGCTCTACGCAGAGGCCTTTCCTTTTATCTGCCACTATTGGCAGGAATGAAATTGATTGCTGTCAGTTCTGCAGCAAGCTAAGGTATCAAAGTGCGGCTTTGTGGCGGTCTTTTGTCATCGTCAATAACTTTTAATTCTTACCTGTACTGCCAAGAAATGAACCGAGTATCGTTCCAAAATAGACAGCTTTGACCAATAGAAATGTGTGTTTTCAAGGAAAAATGCTATGCGAACCATCCAGAGACGATTGATGCTTGAAAACACGAAATCGAAGTTGCCATTCATGAAATTGGAGTCCAAACAATCGAAAAGGTGTCCTTAAAAATTGGGTTGATCGAATGGCCTACTGTAAAGCCAGTCGTGGCAGTCATTTGAACGATATTATTTTTCATTAATAAATGACAATGTTCAATCTTCAAAATAAAAAAAAAGTTTGAAAAAATATTGATTAGTTGTTTTTTATAAAAATAAAAATAAATAATTGGCGTGTACACTTCTGTTAGGTGTTTGGCCGAGCTCCTCCTCCTATTTGTGGTGTGCGTCTTGATGTTGTTCCACAAATGGAGGGACCTACAGTTTCAAGCCGACTCCGAACGGCAGATATTTTTATGAGGAGTTTTTTAATGGCAGAAATACACTCGGAGGTTTGCCATTGCCTGCCGAGAGGCGACCGCTATTAGAAAAATGTTTTTATTAATTTTGCTTTCACCGAGATTCGAACCAACGACCTCTCTGTGAATTCCGAATGGTAGTCACGCACCAACCCATTCGGCTACGGCGGCCGCCGTGTTTTTTATAGCCGATTCAAAAATAAAATTTTACATGGCCTACCCTATATATTTGAATAAGATAGGAATTGTGAACAACGGCAGGCCACGCATTTAAAAGTGATTCACCAGAAGCTACAAGCGCGTTTTTGGGCGGCTATTTTGCATTCGGGAACCTGGCAGCAAGTGCTTACCGCGGAGGTGAGGATTTGTAGGAGAGAGGCATTATCTAACTCCTTTCGAAATGACGACAAGTTGTTGTCCACAAGCGTGTATATTTGAGCTAAATCGAGTCATTCTAACTTTGCTAAAGGCCGGAAAAAGTAAGAGATTTCGCTTTACTACACCGATTGGAACGCGCAGTGAATTAAGCGTCCGTTCAAAATCAAAATTCAATCATGTTATCTTGTCTCTCCATAAAAATTAGCTAACATTTGAAAGTAAAAATTCCAAGTTAAAAAAATTAAAGTTATCGAAATCTGAAAAAGAAATTAAGAAAATATTTAAAATATTTGTTTTTAAACATTTAAAAATTTTAAATTAAAAAAATGTTTTTAAATTTTATGAAAAAACTAAAAAACAATATTTTTACCAAAACAATAGGCCGGATTAATTTTTTTTATCAGAAAGTACGAAAAGAAACCTATAGAAAAACATTTATTTTTTTTTATCTTAGAGCGACAATTATTTGGCTTAAAGTTTAAAGGGAAAATACTTCTACAAAAAAAAAAAAGAAGAAAATATTGTGAACTCCTCAATATTTCATCACCTCCTTGCCTTTTTCCTTCACCCCCTACCGTTAGAGGGATGCCTTTTACATTTTGTGCCTTTAGCTACATGAGCTATGGGTATCAGCTCTATATAAAAGATGGTTAAATTTTAACGGCCGATGTTGAATGTGAACCACACATAACGGCAAGTCTTTTTCTGCATTTCATTTAAGACTTTTCAACTTCAGACTAACTCAATTTGAACCATGGAAAGATACATAATCGAGAAACGCGTTAAAGTTATTCAGGCTTGTTATGAAAACGGGCGTTCAAATCAAAATGCATATCGCGCACTTCGTGATTTTTTCGGTCAATTGAGGCACATTTTCACTTCAGTGGATTCGTCAATAAGCAGAATTGCCGCATTTGGGTGAATGATAATCCAAGAGTGATTGCCGAAAAACCAATGCACCCACAAAGAGTGACTGTTTGGTGCGGTTTATGGGCCAGCGGCATCATTGGGCCATATTTTTTCATTTTGATGAGGCCGGTCAGGCAGTTACTGCGAATAGTGTTCGCTATCGTGAGATGATAACGAACTTCTTATGGCCCGAATTGGAAGATATGGATGTGGACGATATGTTGTTTCAAGAGGACGGTGCCACTTGTCACACAGCTAACGAAACAATGGCTCTTTTGCGCGAAAAATTTGATTGCCGAATAGTCTCACGTCGCGGCGATGTCAATCGGCCGTCAAGATCATGTGATTTGACACCGTTGGACTTCTTTCTTTGGGGTTATTTGAAAGAAAAGGTGTACGTCGATAAGCCAGTAATAATTCAAGAGCTAACGGATGAGATGATTCGGCTCATTAACGGCATAGAGGTGTGCCGCCGAAGCCGCGGCGGCTACTTGGCCAATATTTTGTTCCATAGGTAATTGAGCTATACCGATATTATCATAGTAAGGAGAAATGATAATATATTTAAAAAAAATTGTATTCTATTCAAAATCAACACCGGCCCTTGGAACTTTGCCACCCTTTAGATAAAGAACTATTTGCATTTAGTGGTCTTTGGAGGTGTGCCACTGAGGCCACGACGGCTATTTGGCCAATGTTTTATGCCATACGTAGTTGAGCCATACCAATATTATCATAATAAAGAGAAATGATAATAGTTTCTTATAAAAGTTGTATTTTATTCAAAATCAATAGCGGCCCGGAAAACTTAGCCACCCTTTATTTCACACCAAATGACTTTTCGTATGTAGTAAAACATTTTGTTGTTATGAAAATAGCAATTCGTTGTGTAATGAATAACACTGACCCATCTAAAATTTTACAAAAGAAGAAAGAAAAAGTGTCGCCACTCACTGCAAATTGTCACAAGTTGAGCCATCAGCAAATGCGTATGCATTACAGCACACACAGCCACACAGTTGGTCCATTAACTAAGTGCACCGAACCTTTTGCAGCATAATCAGCCGTTCTCTCTACCATTCAGTCATTTGTAGGCACACGATTTGTTTACGAGTCCTTGGCTTATGCAGGCAGTTGCGTACCAGAATCTGCATTAAACTGAAGCTCCCCTCACCGATATTTATACGAGTATACCAGATATGTTGCTTTTAGCGTATTCAAGGGACCCACCTTCATGTGGCACGAGCAAAGTGTAAATAGCAGTGCAAAAGGCACCTGACTGACGTCCATTCTGAGATGGCTGCAACACTTTTGCTGCCTGATCTTGAATATTTCCATATTTACCTTAACATCCTGCACTTGAATACAACTCTGTATGTGCGCATGTATGTGTAACTAGTGTTGTTTTTGCTTTATTGCTGGATGCATGATACCACGAAGTCGGAGTTGTTACAAGATGATTTGAATGTGTGGCGCGCGTTGAATACACTACTGCTGTTGGGTACAAGAGATTTGCATCATTTGCAAAGCTTATACAAACTTACAGGCGACCGATGTGACTACTTAAATCGAAAGTATGCCAGATATATACATACGCCTGCAACTCGATTCATTTGCCAAGTGTTAATGTGCGACGATGCGGTTAATGGCAATCTGCCACATTGGCAGCTGCAACCAGGCCTATGCATTCGAGTCTTTTGGAAAAGGCATACGAAAACTCGTGCTTGCTCATATCCTCGGGCTGGTAGCAAATGTGGCCGGGGATAATATTTTTGGTGCACTCACTGTGACACTTCTTCAGAATGTTGCAAGTGCTGTGGCGGCAGTTCAAATTTGTTTTCACACCTTACCCTGGCACTTCTTTGCATTAATTGTTTCTGGTATTTGTAGCCAGTAGTTGTATTTGTATTTGCCTTGCTGTTCGAGGAACATTTAGGCATCGCTTATCGAGTATTGCCTCTTAATTGTGCTTGAGTGGTATTTTTGGAGTTTTCGTTGCACTAAATTTCTTTGACAAATTAAATTTTTAGACTTTTGCATTGCGTAAATTCTTCTTCTTCTTAATTGGCGCGATAACCGCTTACGCGATTTTGGCCGAGATTAACAAAGCGCGCCAGTCGTTTCTTTCTCGTGCTAACCGGCGCCAATTGGACACACCAAGTGAAGCCAAGTCCTTCTCCACCTGATCTTTCCAACGCAGAGGAGGCCTTCCTCTTCCTCTGCTACCACCAGCTGGTACCGCATCGAATACTTTCAAAGCCGGAGCGTTTGTATCCATTCGGACGACATGACCCAGCCAACGAAGCCGCTGGATCTTTATTCGCTGCGCTATGTCTATGTCGTCGTAAAGCTCATACAGCTCATCGTTCCATCGTCTACGATATTCGCCGTTGCCAACGTGCAAAGGTCCAAAAATCTTACGCAGAATCTTTCTCTCGAACACTCCAAGCGTCGCTTCATCGGATGTTGTCATCGTCCAAGCTTCTGCGCCATACGTTAGGACGGGCATGATGAGAGTCTTGTAGAGTGTTAGTTTTGTTCGTCGAGAGAGGACTTTACTGCTCAATTGCCTACTTAGTCCAAAGTAGCACTTGTTGGCAAGAGAGACTCTACGTTGGATTTCAAGGCTGACATTATTATCGGTGTTAATGCTGGTTCCTAAATACACGAAGTCTTTTACAACCTCAAAATTATAACTGTCAACAGTGACGTGGGTGCCGATACGCGAGTGCGCCGACTGTTTGTTTGAAGACAGGAGGTACTTCGTTTTGTCCTCGTTCACCATCAGACCCACGCTTTGTCTCTTTATCCAGTTTGGAGAAGGCAGAACTAACAGCGCGTTTGTTAAGGCTGATGATATCGATATCATCGGAATACGCCAATAATTGTACGCTCTTATAAAATATTGTGCCTGAGCGATTAAGTTCTGCGGCTCGTACGATGCTCTCCAACATCAGGTTAAAGAAGTCACACGACAGTCAGTCACCCTGTCTGAAACCTCGTTTGGTATCAAACGGCTCGGAGAGGTCCTTCCCAATTCTGACGGCGCTGCTGGTGTTGAGCAACGTCATCTTACATAGCCGTATTAGTTTTGCGGGGATACCAAATTCAGACATCGCGGCATACAGGTAACTCCTTTCCGTACTGTCGAATGCAGCTTTGAAGTCGACGAAAAGATGGTGTGTGTCGATTCTCCTTTCATGGGTCTTTTCCAAGATTTGGCGTATTGTGAATATTTGGTCGATGGTAGACTTTCCAGGTCTGAAGCCACACTGATAAGGTCCAATCAGTTGGTTGACGGTGGGCTTCAGCCTTTCACACAATACGCTAGCTAGAACCTTATAGGCGATATTTAGAAGACTAATCCCGCGGTAATTGGCACAAATTGCAGGATCGCCCTAATTGCGTAAATTAGGAAAAGAAAAAAAGAAAGGAAGGGTTAATTCAGTCCGGATCGAAGTTTAAATACACACACACATTTTAGTAAAATGTAATTTGAACTGCCTGTTAATTTTTGGAATCAAATTAACTCACAGAGAGTGGGAGTTATATCGGAAAAGAAAGCATTCGTTTGAATCGTAGAAGTTGAGTGATTTTTCTTTTTCATCACGAGAAAACACCAGCTGTTCTCAGAACTTTTGGTCGCAAAATTAATAGAAATAACTCGTTTTATATCCCTCTTAATCTCCAGACTTGGCTCCCTCAGATTCTTCGTATTACTTTTGTTTCCTAATGTGAATAAATGTTCCCTAATGTGGAAAATTTAGAAACATGAAAATTTCAAAATGCGATATCTCAGAGGAAAAAAAAAATGATATTTGAGCAAACTCAACGCCATTTGAAAAAAGAAGGCTTGCATTTAAAGATGCCATCCTTTAATTTTGGTGAAAGAAAACATCTACAAGGCTACATAACCTCAAATATGGGCAAAAACGGTGTTTTTTGCCCTTTAGGTTAGGATATCTCGAAAACCAGAGCTGATAGAGCAATTCTGAGGCCAGAGTTGGATTCAGCGCATCATAAACCTTCGGAAATATATAGTCTGGTTTCTGGGTCTGAATGTTGGTTATATTTTGTCGGCCTGTGTAATCATGTACGCGCTTCGCTAATGTAATGGTTGCTCCGCTTAGCAGCTCAAAATCATAAGACTAAATAAAGATAGCGAAAACAACTTATGGACAAAAATGTTCACAAAAGAATGCTCTATAAAAAAGCTTTGATGTATATTTTCCATAAAATCAATAAAAAAAAGTTATTACGCTTGAAAAAAATTCATCCCTTAATTTTTCGCGTAATTTTGTTTATAACTTCTTTATGATTAATTTTACAATAAAAAGCTTTGAATGAAAGTTGTAGCTAATTTTATTATCTACAAAAAAGTATTTAACAAAATTTTCGTAACTTTCGAAATTCACGAGATAATCGCAAAAACCAGTTGCACCCTTATTTCCAAGATGGCGGCCGCGGGACACAACCCCCGACCCCGAAAACTCAAATTTAAGTTCACAGTGATGGGTTTTACATAATAAAACCATAAACTCGCATACTCCTAAAATTACTTAGTTGGCTATTTTTTTTGTCTCTTTTGACTGGACTAGTTGGCTGGAAAAAGATTTTATTCAAAGAAGGATGTGATTGCAGAAGGGAATGATTATTTTTCAGACTTGGATAAATCCTATTATTCGGAAGGCATCAAAAAACTAAGGCATCTTAAAAATGTCGAATTTCGTGCCTTCAAACTACGATTTGCGGACATCGTTGATTTTCTGTTATCAATTGAAGAAAAACGCTTCTCAAGCTCATCAAATGCTTATAGAAGCTTATGGTGGACATGCTCTAAGTAGAGCACAGTGCTTCAGGTGGTTTGAAAAATTCCGAAGTGGTGATTTTTTTTTTTTTTTTTTTTTTTTTTTTTATTATTTTACATTGCGACTAGTTACAAAGAAAAATTTTATTAACTAACGAGCAATTTGTTTAGAATTTAGAAAATAAGGTATATACAACAATTAACGCTAAGGTGTGGTTAGTACATTAAGTCTTTGGGCTTTCTGCGTTTCAGTCTTCTTCTCCAATTAGCTGGATTAGCGAGAATAGTGGCCTCCGTATTGACGTGGTTTTTTAACCTTTCATCATGGGCTTTTGCTATCTTTTTTATCGTGTCTGCCACCGAGTCAATATTTTGGTCGCGGTCTACGGATATACCACGGAGCACCGACTGCACATTTAATAATTTTGTTTTGGAGCCTTTGTATAGATTGAATGTTACTTTGGCTGGAGCAGCCCCATAACTGTGCGCCGTAGGACCATACAGGCTTGAGAATTTGTTTGTATACAATCATTTTATTATTGGTGGATAGTGCTGATTCCTTTCCCATAAGCCAATACATATTTCTGTATTTTAATTCCATTTCTTCTTTCTTTTTCTTTACATGGGCTTTCCATCTTAGCTTGGCGTCTAGAGTCATGCCCAGATACTTTGCAGTATTTGAGTATGGAACCTGTCTACCATTTAAATATATTGGAACATATTTGATTTTGTTTTGGGTGAAATTTATATGCACAGACTTGCTTTCATTTAATTTAATATGCCATTTATTGGTCCAGTCATATATTTCATTTATGGCTAATTGTAATTGTGATGTCGATGTGTTTTCCGTGTTTCCTATCGAAAGAATAGCTGTATCGTCGGCAAATGTAGCTGTTACGCAGTTTGAATTGCATGGAAGATCGCATGTAAAGAGCAAATACAATAAAGGGCCAAGTACGCTTCCCTGGGGAACCCCTGCTTTGATTGGTTTGAGACATGAATATGAATCTTCTTGTTTTACTCTGAAGTAACTTTCGGATAAATACGAATGTAGGATGTTGGAGTACTGCTTGGGTAGCAACGCATTTATTTTCTTCTGTAGCCCATAGTGGCATACTTTGTCGAACGCCTTGGATATATCAAGGAATACCGCAGAGCAGGTTTTTCTTTCTTCAAAAGCATTTTCTATTATTCGCACTATCCTATGTACTTGATCGATAGTCGAATGCTTCGTGCGGAATCCAAATTGGTGCGTCGGTATAATTTTTTTGGTTTCTATTATTATGTTGATACTTTTGATTAACAATTTTTCCACCATTTTCGATAGTATTGAAAGAAGGGAGATAGGCCTGTATGATGTTACATCGTGAGTATCTTTACCTGGCTTATTGAACATAACGACTTCCGCTGTTTTCCAATATATACAGCAATAATATTGTTCGGGAGCTGTTTCAATATTTCAGCAGTAATGAGGTCGTAGCCTGGCGATTTTTTCATCTTTAGATATGAAATTTCTTCTAATATTTCGTCTTGTGAAACCGGAGGGATCTCATTTATAGCATTGCTATCGCCGTCGTGATCCATATCATCAGCCATTACCGATCCATATGGTGTGAACGTCTCCTCGAGGTAGTTTGCGAATGTATCTGCTTTTTGTTTATTTGTTTTGGCCCACTTATTGCCATGTATCTTGATGGGTGCGTTCTGAGATAACGGTTGTTTTAATTTTTTAGTACATTTCCACACTGAATAATTTGTCTTCCGTTCATTTGTTAATTCTTGCAGGTATTTTGTGAATGAACTGTTTTTGTACGCTTTAATTTCGTCGCTAATTTAACTGAGCTTTGTCAAGAGGTGATCTTGTTTGCTGCCATCTTCTTCGTATTTTCCGTTTCTTCAATACCATTTCCTTTATTTCTTTGGTATACTTGTGACCTGAAATGGTTTTCCTTATAGTTGGTGTACTCTGCCAAGCTGCGCGTTGGATGTTATTTGTCAATCGAAGTACTTCGTCATCGAGTTGATCCTTTGTGTTGATTATCGGCAGGTGGTCATCTGGGCCTTCCAAAATGTGTTTAAAGTAATCCCAGTCTGTAAGGTGGTTTCTCAGTTTAAATGGATGTTGTATTGTCGTTACATTTTCGTGCAGTGTTAGATAAATAGGAGAGTGATCTGATGGCATATCCATGCCATTCTCAATGTTTACATAAGCGGTTGACACTTTTTTAGCGATGAAAAAATCAATTAAGTCCGGTGTTTTATGTGGATCTGTTGGCCAGTACGTTGGGCTGCTCGTCGATATAGCAATGCATCCTGTCTTCTTAAGTGCATCGTAAAGTTCTCTTCCTTTGGTTCCGAAGTGGTGATTTTAGCGTGGAGAACGAAGACTGTGGCCGGCCACCGAAAAAGTTTGAGGACGCCGAAATGTAAGCATTGTTGGATGAAGATGATAGTCAAACGCAAGAAATGATGGCAGACCAGTTGGGAGTGACCCAAAAAACCATTTCCAAACGTTTGAAAGACATGGGCATGATTTTAAAGCTCGGAAGATGGGTGCCGCATGAATTGACTGAAAGGCAGCAAGAGAACCGAAAAACCACTTGTGAAATGCTGCTCTCCCGGTTCAATAGAAAGTCTTTTTTGCATAGAATCGTTACGGGTGATGAAAAATGTGTGTATTTCTCCAATCCCAAGCGTAAACGATCGTATGGTCCGCCCGGGCGCAAGCCAAAAACAAACGGAAAAATCAAATCGCTTCGGTCGCAAGGCAATGCTGTGTATTTTCTGGGATCAGCGTGGTATGATTTGGTACGAGCTATTAAAACCAGGTGAAACAGTTGACGGTGCACGCTACCAACGACAATTGGCTGATTTGAACAGCGCTATACACCGAAAACGCCCAGAATATGCCGATCGGCGTCACAAAGTAATTTTTCTTGATGACAATGCACCGTCACATCGAACAAGAGCGACCCGGGAATTGGTGGAGACGTACGATTGGGAACCGCTGGTGCATGCGGCTTACTCACCAGACTTGGCGCCTTCCGATTATCATTTGTTTGCATCGATGGGCCACGCACTTTCCGAGCAGCGCTTCAATTCTCTCGAAGAAGCCAAAAAATGGCTTGATGATTGGTTTGCGGCCAAAGACGGCCAAGTTTTTTGTCGCAGAATCCACAAATCGCCTGTGAGATGGGAAAAATGTGTCGCTAGCGATAGCTATTATTTTAAAGATTTAATTTGTAACCAGTTTTTGTTAATAAACGTTTGAAATTGAAGAAAGTCTCATTTCGTGGGTATCTACCTAAAAGGAGACTATCGAAAAATAAAAAAGGTTTACCTGAAACAATTGAATAGTTTTTATTTCTGTACAGATTTTTCAAACGATCCCCGTTGTTTCTTCCTCATTTTTCTATAATTCTTCGTATTCAGAAAAAAACCACCGAATAACATTTTTTTTTTAATTTTACTAGATCTGCATCAAAATATTATATTAACCTACTTTCTTTTGCCTGTAAGTATTGTTAATGCACATAGTAAAATAATAAATATATATAAATATTTATAGCAATGCTCGAAAAGCAGTATATTTCTTTTCTTTCCACCTATGAACTACGGCTGTCCACAAGTACCCAGTGCTGTCCCGCCATGACCCAGCAATTTATTGTCTTAGCATACATCACATTGTCTTTATTGTGTTAAGTTTGAACAATGGGTTTTTTGTGTTTTTGTTATTTTTTATTGTTGCTTGTTAAATGTGCGCAATTTAAAATACTTACTTGAAGTGATTTACACACACACATAAGGCGATGAAAGGAGAAAAATAATTTTACTTAGTTCTGACACTGAAGTGGAGGTGAAAGCATCGATGCTTTGGAATATCGGAGAAAATATGGTGTCCGCTATTAAGGTGAAAGAACGAAAAAATATGGCAACAATGACGATAAATGGAGGAATGTTCCGAACGTTACTAGGTTGATGTGATGTGAAGCAACAAAACTGCACATGGAGAGGGGGATAGAGATAGCGATGGAGGAAGATGGCCGCAAACATGAAATGCAGTAGAGGATGTGGCATAATTTAAGGAGCGAACCATTCGCGCTATTTAACATTCTACTCCCAATTTTCGTTTTTTTTATTTAAAATTTTTGTGCACTACACCAGCAAGTGGGCCAATAGAATGAGAACCGTTTAAGTGACGACAGCAGTGCAGAGGATGACAGAGGATAGTGAAACATTTGGAGTTGGAGAGCCCGCTGTTCGGTGTATACCAGTATGTGCACATATATACACACATATAGACACACTTAGTTATAACGGTGCACTCTTATACACATAAGTGAGCAGGCAGGCAGGCATTCATAAATCATATTTCCAGAGCTTTAGTTGCCTTAGCTGGCGATTATTTTTACTGTTGTTGTTGCTGTTGTTTGTGCTGCTGCTGCCGCTGCCTCAACATTCGCCTGGCTATTTTCAGGATATTTATCCTGACAGCGGATTTTGATGGAAAAACTTTTGTAAATTGCTTTCAGGAGAATTTTCCTGTGCGGTGCATTGTATTCGTAGCATGCAGACACGTATGGCAGCCAACAGCCGTACATGTATTTGTGTGTGTATGTTTGTTGTCGCTTGTATGCTCAACTATGGCGCTGCAACTATTGTACACATTTTGTGCTGCGCTGCCATCGGCATTATTATAGCCTTGTTTGGCGATTTTGTGTTTTTTTCTTTTTGTGTTGAGTTTTGCTGTAGAGTGTCGGTCGTTTTCTCCACTTTAATCTATGCATGCATTCGTATGTGGAAGGAATTTTCTAACTCAACACCAACACAACATAGCCCTTACCATCTATTTTCCTGCCATCTATTTACCCTTCCAGCTCTGCTTTTACACGGATTGCGCTGGCATGTATTATCCTTTAGGCCCAGTACTCATAAAAAGAACTGCTTATTGCTCCAATACTTCTGTACCTTCATCACTTGCCATGCGAAGTAGTTGCAGTTATAGCTCATTGTTTTGGTCAAACTTTCATAATATTGTTTGTATGAGTATAAGTACAGGCTAACAACTCCAACATCCCTTCTTTCATACATCTGCACCCGCACACGCTCATATGTAGACCATTAGATATATATATATGTACATATATATAATTCGCTCGTACACCCTTTTTGGGTGTTTGGCCGATCTCCTCCTCCTATTTGTGGTGTGCGTCTTGATGTTGTTCCACAAATGGAGGGACCCACAGTTTCAAGCCGACTCTGAACGGCAGCTATTTTTATGAGGAGCTTTTTCATGGCAGAAATACACTTGGAGGTTTGCCATTGCCTGCCGAGGGGCGACCCCTATAAGAAAAATGCTTTTCTTAATTTTGGTGTTTTCACCGAGAATCGAATTCCGAATGGTAGTCACGCACCAACCCATTCGGCTACGGCGGCCGCCATTTGATATACAAATGGATAATACAGTAAAACTTCTCCTAATGGACATCTCTATTAGAAGGACATCTCCCTCAAACAGACATTTTTCCTTTACCAGGTTTAAAGCACAAATTTCGGAATAAATTATCCTCTATTAAGCGGGCACTCTCTTGGCCGGACGCGGACTGTTATTTTTCATAAAATTTACACAAAAACCTCTGCTGAGCGGACGCGAACTACTTCTTGGCAGACCAAATATAAAAAATGTGAGTAAGCCTACTTACTAAAGCAGAAAAGGGAACTTCCCGAATAAAGTGTGTTGCTTTTTATGCACACAGCTCTAGAATACAAGGAATATGCTTTAGGAGTATTTCTTGACATTAGTGGTGCATTCAACAATGTGTCAAGAGAAGCCATTTTAAGGGGCGTAAACACAACGAATACAGAACCCGCTGTTTATTTATGGATAAAGAACCTGTTAGGTTGTAGAATAATAAGGGCGGAATGGAACGAAGCTAAACTCACTAAAGTAGCATGCGAGGGTACGCCAGAGGGCGGTGTTCTATCGCCACATCTCTGGCTACTCGCTGTTAATGAGTTACTAAAGAAATTTGAAGGTACGGCATCGAAACTAGTATCATATGCAGATGACATAGCCATAGACCGACATATAAAAACTCTATGGAAAGTATTTAACGTCGAGGGACACTCTGCGCAACAGGTGCATTGAGAACTACTCCAACGGCAGCGCTTGAAAGAATACTCAATTTGTCAACGATTGATATTGCGGCGGAATGCCTAGCAGCTAAATCCGCCGTAATACTCAGCGCGACATTATTTTCGTAATAAATTTGCACGATTTGCAAACGTTGTTCAGGTGTAAGTCTATTCATTATGAAATGGCGAACCAAACTGAGCATAAATCAAGTGACAGCTGTCAAAAAGACCATCTACGAAAAAAGTAGTGCCAACTTGAAAACCTAACCTCTAAAAAAAACACCCTATATTTACTGATGGCTCGACGTATGTTGGACGGAGTAGGGGCAGAGCTCTACTGCGCAGAGCTAGGCATCAGACAGCCATTTAAGCTTCCTGACCACTGCAGTATCTTTCAAGCAGAAGTCTTTGCGGTAGGTAAGGCTGCGGAAATAGCATTCGCCAAAGACATCAAGCAACTCCAAAATAAATATATACGGTGACAGCTAAGCTGCGATCATAGCAATAAACTCATATGAAATTTCATCTAAAAATGTTCAAAGAAGCAGGGAAACCATAGGGAGATTAGCTGCAGATAGACGGTTGCACATCTATTGGGTACCCGGACATAAGGGCATTGCAGGAAACGAAATTCTAGATAAGATTGCCAAAAGCGCTGTTTACAGACAATTCGTAAAAGAAAACGACATACTGAAACCTTTAAATAGAGATATACAATGACATCGCTGCGAACATGAGAATACGGATAGATAGGAGGTGTAACAATCTAGCCACTTGCAAAACCGCGAAAATCATGTGTACACAGAGTGCAGATAAAAGCGCCAGATTTGTCTAGCTCTGTCTAGAAAAGAAAGCAGAACTATTGTACTCCTAGGTATGCTGACAGGCCACAATTTGCTAGCGGCGCACGCATACAAGATAGGAATTGCAAACAACGATAGCTGCAGATTTTGAAATGATCTAGAAGAGAGGGAAACGCTAGAACACCTTCTATGTTCCTGCCCTGCATTAGCTAGAACCAAATTAAAATGCTTAGGAGCTTTACAATATGAGAAGTTAGAGTAACTCTCAGGGATAGAGCTCCAAAGTTTACTTAGATTCGCAAAAGACGCAGATGTTTTACAAGATGTCTGCTACAAAGAAACGTAAGGGTCTAGCTCCATCTGGGCATTTGCCAGTAGGTAAGTTTTACTAATCAAATCTTGCAAAGATAATTCCAGATAAATAATTAATAATTCAGTGCATTTGGTATAATGTCGTCAGTGAGCTCCTGTATTAAATTTTAAAAGAAATAAGTCTGATTTTCCTTATTAGCTTCAAAATTGGAAAAAAGAAGCTGCGCTAATCATCAAAAATAAAGAGATTATTCGGTCAAAATGGGTGATATGACTTTATTGCTTTCGAATTGATAAAAAAAGGGAAACCCATCTAGAAAATAGTTTTCGTTTGAAAAAAATTCCAGTCGTTTTAAGTAATGAATCTAATTACCTAGCTTTATGTAGTTTATTGATTGAAATGTAAAATTCTCATTTTTTATTCTCATTGTTATTTTATGTGTACTTATGAACATAAATGAAACATGCGCTTTTGAAAAAATAAATACAAATTTTTTTAGAATGACAAAATATCAATATTTTTGATTCAAATAAGAACTAGCATTCAATTAATTAAAAAAATAAAAAGTTCTGAAATAAGCCACTCTCCCCTCGCTTGGTCGAACAAAGTTGACTGACAGTGACTGGCCGTCCAAGGGAGGTTTCACTGTGTACATCCTTCTCTGTGAGTTTTTAAGTTTGTAAAATAACATTGAGTATTTAAAATGTGTGTCCATTTAACTTTGGACTACGGGGCATGTTCAGAGATATTGGCGATAGGTTGATTTTTTAACCTTAGGCATGTAAATTTATTTCTTCCAGGTACCTACCACCTGCAGAGTAAAAACACATTTTTAACTCAAAGCTATTTTATGAAAGAGAAATTATACCGATAGTGAATTTTTTTCATTAGTTGTAACTTTATCAAATAGAAGATATTGTCCACAATATGCTTGAAAGTAAAAGGTAGGTAGGTGGGTAGGTAGAAGCGGCAGTCGGTCTTTAAACCAGCCCATTTAAGCCCATTGATCTGGCTGACACTTATATCCCTAAGGTCATCAGCATCATCCAAGAACGAGGAACCAAAGTATCTAAAACTAGTCGCATGCCATGTAGGAAAGTGACAGAGAAGATACCTGACAGGCTCTTCCTCCTTGCAGCTTCTATAATACAATAGTCAAAATGAGGTTTGTTCAATCTATGAGCATGTCGACCAAGGATATAGTGACCTGTTATCAAAATAAATGACATAGCAACATTTTTCCTTGACTTCCAGAATAAAAGAGGTTTCTTAAATATAAGAGTGTCACAAAGCTTTTTCCCCACAAACCCGATTTGTTTTATTTAAAATGGACTTTTTTGGCTTAAGACCTAGAGTAAATAAAGTTTCTGTTTATCGCACCACTGGTGGCATCGCGAAACGTCATGGAGGTGATCATTGAAAGACTGTAAAGTCACGTGAAATGGTTCAAAAACTGAAGAAGCGACTCGAGCGACATCATCGACTAAATGCCAATCAAAAAAGCCAAAAGAACTGAAAGTATCTGACCGTAGCATCCACCGCATACTGAAAAATGATCTCAAAGTCAAGCCTTACCAGATCCAAAAGGTGCATGATCTCACACCAAAGCAGCAACAAGTCAGACTTGAGAGAACGAAAGAGTTGCTTCGCTTGGACGAAAGGGGTAAATTTCCGTTTTCTGACGAGACAATTTTTCAAATTGAACAATTCGTAATCTCCCAAAACGATAGGGTTTATTTGATACGAGCATTTGAGTTTTCGATTTGCCACCAGGAGGCAGCACCCGCCACAAGTCATCCAATCGTTTTCATCGAGCCTGGCGAGCTGGGCGGTAAGGTAAATGCGAAATATTATCGGGAAAGTATTCTGAAGGTTGCTTTGCCGTAGGCAGACAAACATTTCGATGGCAGACCATGGACGTTTCAATAGGACTCGGCATCGTCTCACACAGCTCGAGTGAACCAAGAATGGCTAAAAAACGACGTTCCGAGCTTTATAACGCATACACAATGTCTCTCAAATTCACCAGACGTGAATCCGATGGATCATTCTCTTTGGGCCATTTTGGCGAGCAAGATTCAAACTAAAAGATTCACCAGTCTCGAAGCGCTGAAAAAAGCCATTGTTCGCTAGTGGGCCAAAATACCTGGAAGTCACATTCGGGCTGCTTGCGATTCGTTTCTGGACCGTCTCAACCATAGTCAAAGCAAAAGGTGGTCATATCGAGCAAAAGTAAATTGATTCTTAATTTTGTATTATTTTCACACATTTCTTACTTTGAATTGAATAAAAGTAATTTTCCAAACTAAATTTTTGGCATTTTTAATTGGTTACACTTCGAGTGCCGGACCCTGTATATATAAGCTCCTTTGCCTATCTGTGACGCGCGGCTTGATATTGTTTCGCAAATGGAGGAGCCTACAGTTTAAGGCGGCTTCGAACGCCCCATGGTTTTTTATGACGATATTTTTCCCGCTGCGGCTTGCCATGACCTGCCGATAAACTTTTTCAATCAATGAGTGTTTTATGCCCGGGATTTCGAACCTTTCAAATGATTTTTGATAAAGGTTTTTGCTTATCTTTGGTATTTGCAAGCACCTTTTTTGATGGTATATGAGGTGGTCACTCTTCGCTTTAGCCAGACGGGCGGCACTGACTTGTCCCATGACTTACGAAAGCCTCGACCGCAAAGGGTTGATTTTCTAATGCTTTATTGACAAAATCCGGGAACCTAATTATCACACCTCATAATACTCGAATTATAAAAGGTACCACAAAAACAGGGGTGGGGTAAAGGTGGTAGCATATGCCGATGAGTTGGTCCTAATGGTCTCAGGACCCCTCCAATCAGTAGTGGTGGCAGTTTTGGATGGTGCACTGGCTACACTCAGTAGTTGGGCTGCCAGTTGCGGTCTCAGAGTCAAATCTCACAAAACGGAGTTGATGCTATTCACTAGGAAATACAAGCCTCCACCTTTTAAGCTTCCAAGACTAAACAACCAGTAACTTACACTCTCATTGGAAGACAAGTATCTTGGTGTGATACTTGACCCCAAGCTCCACTGGAAGCTGCACATAGAAAATCGAGTTGAGCAGGCCAGTATAGTCTACTACGCCAGCAAATCTATGTTTGGCAAAAAATGGGATCTCAGGCCACGTGTCGTTTGGATGTACAACTTAGTGGTTCTGCCAATTTTGACATACGGTTGCCTAGTTTGGTGGGTAGCTCTTCAGAAGGGCTACAACACCACTAAACTAGAGAGAGTGCAGAAAACTGCATGTGTGGCCACCACTGGGAATTGTGGAACATGTCCCACTGCTGCCCTCAACGTCATTCTGCACTTACTTCGCGTGGATCTGCAAGTAAAATCCATTGCTGCTCAGAGCGCTATTAGGTTGAAGGAGATTGGCCTCTGAAGGCAACTTCCTGTAGGGCATAGTAGCATCTTCAAGCAGATCTTCCCTTCCTTCTATGTACTTTTTTGGGTTTTGAGGGTTGTTGTAGGGCTATCTTGGAAAGAGGGGAGAGGATGCCACTGATATAGCTACTTCTGTTTTCACTGACGTATCCAAGATGGAATATGGAGTGGGAGCGGGGGTTTTCTCTAAATCAGCCAGCCCTTTGGTCTCCTTTAAACTGCCGGAAATGAGCAGCGTTTTTCAAGCAGAGGTCTTCGCATGCAAAATGGTTCGAGATCGCTGTTGGGAGGGAGACATAAATATTTTTTCCTATAGTCAAGCTGCGATCGGGGCCCTGTCATCGCCGTATTGCAGCTCTCTTCTGGTGAACTCCTGTAAGGAGGAATTCAAATGTCTCGAACGTGCAGGAAACATTTCCCTTATCAGGGTTCCTGGGCACAGGAATAGAGAGGGAAATGAAATTGCCGACGAACTTGCCAGGAAGGGTTCGACAGAACCAGTTTCAGTTGTCCCCTCCCCAGACATCGGTCTCCCCTTGACCGTTGTTAAAGGGAAACTACACAATTTCTTTCTAAAAAAAGCGCAAGGCCGATGGAGGTCTGTCTCATCGAGTGCTATTTCGAAAGCACTATGGCCCCAATACGATAGAAACAGAACGCTTAAGGTGATGGGAATCCCCCGCCATTCAATTTCCAAATTCATTGCGGTGTTCACTGGTCACTGGGTGAACGGTACTCATGCGGAGAAGCTTCGAATTCCGTACAATCCCTATTGCAGAAGCTGTGGGGATCCTACAGAGAAAGAGACTGTTGCACACTTTCTCTGCAAATGTCCGGCTCTGGCGGCTAGGCGCTTGAGATTCCTTAGCGTGCCCTTTGGAGATGACTTGAAGAAATTCTCCAGCCTAGATCCCTTTTCTCTCCTCCACTACTTCAACAGCACTGGATGGCTGTAGACGGTTTTCTCTTCCATAAATTTTTTTTTTCGCAGGTAGTGGCCCACATTATGCTATTAAAACGGCGCGTAAGTACTACTTGTAGTGGACCTGGGGTACTCTGGCCATTTAACCTACCTACCCACCTACCTATCATCCTTGATTATTGTTAGGTTAGAGACTGCAAAGCAGAAACGCTCAGGTATATTTGTTTGCGAGGTATATCGTTGTTATGAGTTCCCAAGCTCCAGATTTCCAGCTTTTAAAGTGAAATTTTGTAGTGGTAGCAGAATAATTAGTACGTCTCCGTTGTATTACAAAAAGGCGGTTTGAAGATAGACTAGGCCTTACTATCTATTTCTAATTGGCGTCATCTTATTCCCCATAGACAAAAAAAAAACAGAACCTGAAAGGAGCATCTTCTATAAGAAATCTAGCTTTTTCTATTCTAAACTCTCACATTTTTTTCATACATACCATATTTGGGATAGTACAGCGACGTCATTTTATATATTATTTTATTTAGTTTGGTTTTTTGTGTTTTTTTTTAATTCTCATATCGCGGAATTGTAACGCATGAAGCACTTCAACCACATTTGTATGCAGTGACACATTCATTATGAATAAAACCGAAATACATACCTACTAGAGAAATTTGCAAACTAAGTGCAAACACTAAATACATATGCAAGTACATATGTATGTATGCAAATGTGCTTATTCGAATACTTCTACACTTACTACGCGCATTAAGAGGTGTCTGTCTAAAGGAAAAGTCGTAAAAAAATTTTTTTTTTTAATTTTTGTGAAATTATGTCAGGCGTGTAGAATCTTAGCTGCATATGAAATTGCATAATATGTTTATTTGTATGTACATATATTTTCATTTATACGTGTATAAATATTTATGTTTACGTGGGTATGCGCATTTAAAATGTGGCTTCTTTGCTTTAGCATATTAAATAATTTTTATATTTTGCAGTTTTGCGTAACTTTTTGAATTTGCACGAAGATTGCATAATTGTATAGATATATGTGCGAAACTACATACATACAGAATTAATTTTACAGCCAAAATGAAATGATGGTGTGGAAGAAGTGTGTACATAAGACTTTACCCTAAGGGATTAGGCCACTGTAGCGACGAAAAAGAGAAGCATATTTTGGTAGCTTTCTCAGCGGAACAATGGAGTGAATAAATAATTTGTTAAAGATCTCTTATTGCATATATGACAGACTGTATACATTATTTTTATCAATGTAATATAAAAATATGGTCGCTGTACAGCTTTTCTTTAAGAAAGGTTGAGGATATTTGCGTATAATAAAAAAATTTTCTTCCCTTATAAAATCGAATAAGTATGGAAATACGCTTCACTTTTTCATTTATCGATTTTTGTA
>JAYXIM010012574.1:0-69000 GCA_037575425.1 Anastrepha fraterculus | reverse complement strand
AAAAGGATTATTATTAAAAAAAAGGTGGGAAATTGTTAATGTAAATAGTCGAAAGAAAAACATCGGTCAATCCTCGAAAATGTGCTTAAGTCGTTTGAATGGCTGGTTTTATACTAATCCTGTATTCATGGGTCGAAATTGCCCAAACCACTTTTAACAATGAATATATCTTTATAGCTTTCATATAAGTGGATGAACAATTTTTATTTTTATTATGGGATGCGCTGGGGAGAAAAATGATAGGCTGAGATGTTTGGAATCCTTCAGATGGTAATATAAAGGGTGGTTAAGTTTCAAGGGCCGGTGTTGATTTTGAATGAAATACAATTGTTTTTAGAAACTATTATCATTTTTCTTTATTATGATAATATTGGTATAGCTCTATTACGTATAGAATAAAATATTGGCCAAATAGTTGCCGCGGCCTCGGCGGCACACCTCCATCCGATGATCCAAATTTTCGATGACGCTGAGGTTTTATGCGGTTAATGCTCTGGAATTGAGCGGTGTTGTTGACGTTTAGGTGTGATTCACATTCAACATCGGCCCTTGAAATTTTACCACCCTTTACAAAAAATATCCAGTTTTGGTGAATGCACCACAGTAGACAAACAATTGGTGTCGTTTCACAGACGTTACCCATTCAAGCAAAATATCTCATTAAAACCTGAAAAAAAACGCTATTAAAATATGAGTATTGTGCCACAGCCAAGAAGGAAATGGTAAACCTTAAAATGAACAGAAACGTAGACATTACTAAGAAACCGGAAAATTAAGTACACTTCTGTTTTGCTAAATATAACAAAGCTAAAATCGTTGTGTGTGCGCCTAAAAAGAGCCAGACCATTACATTTACTCAGTATATTTCATAAACATATTGAAAACATTCTTCTTCTTCTTGATTGGCGCAATCACCGCTTAAGCGATTTTGGCTGAGTTTAACTGAGCGCGCCAGTCGTTTCTTTCTCGTGCTAACGGTGCTAGTTGGGCACACCAAATGACACACCTTCCCCATATGAACTTTCGAACGTAGATGAGCCCTTACTCTTCCTCTGCCATCACTAGCTGGTACCGCATCGAATGCTTTCAGAGTCGGAGCGTTTCAGAGCCGCTGGATTATTCGCTGCGCTATGTCTATGTTGTCGTAAAGCTTATGCACCTCATTGTTCCATTACCTGTGATACTTGGCGTCACCAACGTGCATAGGTCCAAGAATCTAGCGCAGAATCTTTCTCTCGAATGCGCCGAGAGATGCCTCATCGGATGTTGTCATACATTAAGACGGATAGTAAGACGGGCATGAAAGTATTACCAATACAAGACTTTTACGACAAAATTAAGCTAGGGCTGGAGACGCTAGAGATTGAGACGCAGTCATAGTTTTACAAAATGATGGATATAAGTGCATATGATGCATTCATAATTTTTAAGGAAATAAACCCTGAATGGAGCAAAAGAAAAAATTTAAACGTGGTATGTTCCTAGAAGAGTCCTGAAATTAACTAGTTTCTCAGAAGATATCCTTCGTATTAGTTCAGTCAAAATTGTTGTAAGAAACTACGTTTGATCGTTGCTTCATTTGTCCAAATCGATCCAACATCACAAAATATAGAACACTAAAAGATATTAGGTGCAAAAAAAAATAACTTGTAATGTTCCTTCTATGATATCGATCATTGACTGTTAAAAACAAGCATAAGAACTTTAAATTTTGCACTTTCATGAATTAATTTTGTACCTAATAAATAAAAAAAAAAAAATGCTATAACATTTAAATTATGATCAAAATATTTTCTCTCATATATTGGACAATATTGTCCCATTAACGATACGTGTCGTTTTATAAGTACATGATAAGGATTACAAAATGTATTTTTGAAAAATTTGCAAGTTTTTGGTACAATACGCAGCGGTCTTCGAGAAATTGTGCCAAAAATTTGCGCCCAATAATGAAATCATATACAAAAATTCAAATGGCTTTATTGTTTTTCAAAATAAAAGTTCATATGGGGAAGATGTGTCATTTGGTGCGTCCAACTAGCACCGTTAGCACGAGAAACGGAATATTGACAGGCGCATAGTTTCAATAGTAGATAATTTTAATAAATACATCATCACATATTAGAATAAAAAATAAGACATCATCAAAAATACCCATATAGGTATGCTACATATACAGGAAAAAGACAAGATGACAGACTCAACCGAATTTTATTTAATGTTACAATGGATGAGATAATCAATGATGTTAAATCAATATCAGCAAGTGGATATACATTTGGATCACTGATCCACATCCGGATCACTAATAATGAAACAAAATCCATGACCATCTTGTGACTACATCATGACCATGGACTACATCAAGATAGTAATCCAAGTCAGTTTACACTATTTAACAGATGTAAATGAACTCCGCTGACTAAATTTACATAGAATTTGAGTCCCTCTCTTTAAAACTCCCCTAGAATATTCGCGAGGTACGATCATTTTTAGTGACTCTATGCGATGGATTTTGTGCTTTAAAGAATAAGCTCGCATGCATGTACTTCCTTCATTTCTTTGTGATGCCGTTGTTATTGTTACAGTTGTGGCACTTTATGTCCTGGGCGTACATACATACATACATACTAATATAGTTCGCTGTTTACAGCTGCTTAGAACTGGTGTTCGACTTGTTAGCCTTTGGACGCTTAGGCGGCTGTGTTTGAGTGTGTGTGTGTGTGGTTGTCTGTGTACATGTGCAAGCACGTGTCGCTCCAACTGGCCCAGTAAACTTAATTAAAAATGCTCGCGTTCGCATATAATTATGTATGCATTTTAAGGATTTCTGCCACACATTTTTTTCCTCATGCAGTAACTATACAACTACAACGCACTGAAGCGTACACTCTTGTAGGCACAATCATACGTTTGCATGTAGGTGTGTGGATATCAGTGCAAGTTTATTAGTATGCATGTGGAAGGCACCAAAGTGTGGAGTAAAAACGCAGCATTTCTGCACTGAATAACTTAATATGTAAAAACGAGAATGCTCAAAGAAAATTATGAGCAAAATAGGCAAATGTTGCCTTTATGATGTTGACAGCAAAAAAGAAAAAAATTATTAAAAGGAAGGACATATGCCCCGAAAGGAGAGGTTGTATGGTGCTCATGTGCTTCATGTGAGATGTGTACAAAAAGTTTGGAAATTTTGCAGGGAAATTGCAGAACAGCTGCAATCAGTGGGCGGCCAACAACACTACTTCCCTACATTTATTTAGAGGCTTCAGCAAAGTTTTTTCTAAAGCATATTTTTTACATGGAAGACAACAACGTTGTACCTGTGCCGGTATTGTTATTATAGCACAAGCCTCGCTTGTTGGTGACACCTTCGAATTGTAGCCTTTGCAGCTGTAAATTATTTTTTCAGCGTCAGTGATGGACCAGTCACTCAGCTACTGCCACAGCAGCAGTCAGTCATAGCAGGCAGCCACCAGTCGCCAGCCAGTCATCAGTGCAATAATAACAGCAGCCAGCAAGGTGCCACATGACACAGGCGACGAGTACATGCTTGCGTTGCGTCGCGCCGTTAGGGGCAGCAGCAATGTTGAGGCAGTTAGTTTAGGCCGACTGATATGCAACACCTTGTTGAAAAACAAGCAGCTTTTGTTGTTGCTGCTGATGGCGTATTTTTGAGTTGATTTGTCGTTTTCTGCATCTAGTACCTTGTTAGGTGTTCTTGTAGCCAAATATTATGTGCATGCACATGTGTGAGTGTGTGCAGGGTGGCTGTTGCAGCTAAACACGAATCCCTGTTTATTATTTATGCAGCTCATGCGAAAATTTACATGCAGAAGCAATGAAGTATGTGCCGCAGAGCACCGCGCACAGTAGTTTAATTCAAAGATTGTTTGCTTTTCGTAGGAAACAGAAATAAACTCTTGGCTTATTTCACGATGACCGAAAGGTGGCGAAGGTAAACGCTGGGACGAAAAGGAGAGGGGTGGGAGGGTTGAGTATTTGTGGACTATGAATGGTGACTAATTTGCCGCTTTATGCTGCTGATGAAGTTCATTAGATTCTTGATTACAAGACCTGCTATGTCCGCAGGCGCAGAAAAGAAGTGAAAACCGAGATGCTTAAATCTTAGTCCCGCGGGAGCCGGGCCGCTAAGGAGCGGATGCTGAGATGATTCCACCTCATCCTCCATACAGCTGATGCAAAACGGATTCGAAGTAATTCCGAAAGTCACGGCATGTATACCCCGCGGATAGTGCTCCGTGAGGATGCCCATAAAATTTGAGAGTAGAGATTTTGTCATAATCAGAATATCCCTCGAAAGTCTGCGATCCAAACGGGGTCAGATGGATTTCGCGACCTTACAGGTTCATGTACTTGTCCAGCGTTCGCTGAGTTGGTGCAAAGCCCATCCTTCCAAGAGAAGAGCGCAAGTTGTCAAGGAGATCGCGATCCTCTCCTTTCGCAGGCGCACTACCTCCACTTCCACAGCTCCCTTGTCTGGCCAGCTCGTCGGCTTCGCAGTTTCCAGCAGTGTTACGATGATCAGGTACCCAGATTATCCTTATATCGAAGAATTCTGATGCAATCGAAAGTGAGACCCGGCCATAATAGAGCCTAGAGTCCTAAGTTGTTATGCAAGTAAGTAGCCAGTCAGCTGCTTCTGTAATTGCGGCCACCTCTGCTTGGAAAACATTGCAGTGACCCGGTAACCTGAATTTGAGTATGATGGGAAGCTCTTTGCAGAATACTCCTCCTCTAAACCTACCGTCCAACTTCGAGCCATCCGTGAACAGGTTAACCAGGCCCTGTCCCCAGGTGCCCTCGGTTCACTCCTCCCTTGATGGAATATGGGTGGAGAAAGTTCCGCTTGAACTAAGCGAGAGTACACACTAATCCGTCGACTGCCTTAGCTTGAACGATATTTCCATTGAGGTCCCGGTTGGCTCATATAGGATAATTGTAGTTCGAACCTTTGTCCTTATTTTGGGAGTAAAGATTTCTTCCGTGGCAGAGTTCACATATTGATTTAAATTGCATTGTTTATTTTCTAAGAAAAATCACTTTTCCTATCTCAGAAAATTTTTACAGTTTCCTTCCCTCGCTATACTCAGCTTGATTTCTTCTGGAGTTATGTAACAGCAAACGTTTTGGGGCAGCATTGTTGCTGTCCAAACAAGCCTGGCACTCATTGTTCCACTAGTGTGATTTTGGAAGCAGGTTTTATAGTTTGAACAGCTGCGCGGAGAACAGGCTGCTTAAGACTTTGCATGTTAATTGAAGCTCCTTGAAGACCTTAGTGTACTGATTGCCTAAAACAAATAGAATAGTAAACAAAGTAACACTAAATAAATAATTTTGCAAGCTTCATATCTACCTTTGACTCTATGTTCTCTTCTATCAGGAGCCATGGAGTGGAAGAAATCATTGTCAGATGGGCCCACTTTATGCTATCCAAAAGACTGCTTACCATGGATAGAGAAAGCGATGAAGGAGTCAGGGTTGAGGTTAAGAAGGGTTGCCCACAAGGCGGTGTATTCTCTCTCCTAATTTGCTGCTTCGTGGTAGACTCTCTTCTTAATGATCTGCAACCAAGCCTACGCAAACGATGTGGGCGTACTAATCTCAGGACGATCATTTGAAGTTATATGCAATAAAATGCATGTAGCTCTAAATAAGATTCAGCATTGGTGCGAATTTCATGACCTTTCGGTGAATCCTGTGAAAAGTACCTTAGTGTTTCACTATGAAACGCAATATGGAAGACCTGTTACTACCCACATTGAAAGGGGTAACACTGCTACTGTCTTCTGAGGTTAAATATTTAGGAGAAATCCTAGATAGTAAACTTACCTGGAAGAAGCTAGTCGAGCAGAAGGTCTCTCGAACACTAAAAGTCTTCTGGCAGTATAAGAGACCCTTGGGCAAGACATGGGGTCTAAGACCGGCAATAGTACACTGGCTTTACATTACCCTGATTAGACCCATTAATTAAATACGCCTCTGTAGTATGGTGGAAAGCCACAATGGTTAATTGCAGAGTAAAACCCCTAAACAGGCTACAGAGAAGTGTGTGTTTGGGTATCACAGGAGCCATGAGTACGACAACTTGCAACCTCTAGATCTTCAAATTCGAAAGGAAGCAATGAAGGCGGCGTACAGGCTCAAGTTAAACGGAGTCTGGGGAAATGAAGTAAGCACGTTTTGATCCCAGATAGAGATCAATGGTTAAGTCCAGAGAACCTATTAACGAGATATCACCACACTTTCTACACCGACGGATCCAAAACCAGTGATGGAAGCGGATCTGGATGGTACTCAGAGGAAGACACTAAGTACTCCTATGCCACAGGACAGATGGCACGGTATTCCTTACGGAAGTCTATGCCATCTTGAATGTGGCGTACTGGCTAATTGAGAAAAAGTGGGAGGCAACAGTATTGGAATTTGTAGTGACAGTCAAGCTGCACTGAAAGCCCTTGCTAACTTCCGCTGCTCCTCGAAATTAGTCGGTGCATGTAAGACAAAACTTAACAGTCCTGCAAAACACAGCAAAGTTTGTCTTATTTGGGTACCTGGACATTATGGTATTGCAGGGAACTAGTTAGCTGATAAATAGGCAAATGAAGGCTCTGCAAGTATGCCACTAGGCCCTGAGCCCTTTCTAGGTGTCAATTCTGCATCGATTCAACTATGGATTGAGGACTTCATGTGGTGTACCCACAGAGGTCGTTGGCCTGAGTTGAACTCGTGCAGAGTAGCCAAGTGCTTTGTGAAAGAACCTAACAGGAAAACAGCGACCTTTCTCCTAAAACTCAGCAGGGATGACCTGAGAGTACTGGTGGGTGCAGTCACAGGGCACAACGTGTGTGGTCAGCATATGGCTACCATGGAGGTCGTGGACAGCCCGATCCTGTCTTGAATTAGACGACACTGGAGGGCATTTTCCAGAATCAGACTTATGATATTGGGTTGCGATACACTGAGTATGGACAAAGTTTATACACTTCCTCTTCCGGATCTCTTAAAATTCATCAATGAATTCAAGAGATTTGTGGAAGAGTGACCTCAAACTAATTTATCCGTTTTTATCATCCACCTTTTATCTTTCCTATCTGTATTCTTTCTACTGATATCTATCCGGGTGTTGTACAATGGTCTACTGACTGAGTGCTTAGACTTGTCCAGCCCCCACAAATCTAATCTAATCTAATCTAGGCTTCATGTCATTTTCAGCCCCCTTTAGGCGCATATACTTAGTAAGGCAAAACTCGAAATGGAATCGAATGTGAGTAAATGCCTTGATTACACTGATTTGTTTGAAGAAGCGAGGGGTAATGCATTCGTAAGAGAAGTCTTCAAACTAAACATTTAGCTATCGTTAGCATTTGGCGCATTTTCCTCTCTTCTTTGGCTCTCGTCAGCCAAGTTATGTATTAGTCGCACCTTATTTTTTCAAAAGAATTCCTATGTTTTTATTTGTACACCAAATGTGATTTAACCTACTGTGCAGGCGCCGGGTTAAGCCTTTGTTCAGGATGCCTACAAGCGTTGTGAATTTTTTGAGAATTTTCGTGTTTTTGTTAGTGATGCTAAATATTCTCTGTTGCACCTGGTGTGGGAGCAGTTTTGCCTACACCTTCGCAGTCTTCTAGTTTTTATCAATGGAATTAAAAGCATATGCAAGTGTACACTTGGATGCACATATGTATCTATTTATGTACATATGTAAGTATATACAAGCAAGCATATGTACATAAATCAAATTCAAAATGATTTTATATGAAAAAATATGCACTTGACTCATTTGTAGTAACAGTAGCGTAACTCCATACAAGTTTTTTGGCTCGTTTCATTTTTGTTCAGATAAATTATCATTATAAGTTGGAATTTCTCCCATTTATCTATCAACGTGAATGCAGACAGCTGCGAATTTTATTAGAAAATATAAAAAATGGCTATAAATTGTTGTTACACTAAACATTTTTATTGAATTTAATTCGTTTTTATTGTGAGTGACATTAAGGTATGAAATGCACATCTTTGATATAAATATGTATGGCAAATATTTTCATTTTTTCTTTTACTTAATCATCAGCTTTGCCACACATTTGCACTTCGAGCGGAAACTGCTTTTAATTTGCGGTAGCAGCGCGCTAGTTGATTATTGCTGCGTGGAGATCACTTGCAATGTGTGGATGTGTTGGTGCATTATTATAAATTTCTTCTTTATACAACACACACTGACACATAATACATGAATAGTAGCGATTTTCATCCGCTACATAAATATGCAATTAGTGCTAAATATTTACAGGCTTTATTTATATATCCTGTCATGGAATTTTTTTTATTAGTTGAGATTTGCTTATTTGTGGATTGCATAAATTTCTTGTAGTTGCCGCTAAATTGCTTAACAGTGCAGAAGTTGGCTTGCGGTTATTCTGGTGAACATTATTTTCTTTTTTTTTGCAGAGCAGGTACATATTCGGATATTAATATTAATAAAGGGGCCTCAATAAGGACATAACGGAGCTTTTGCAGCGCACAATTGGAGAAGCCTCGGTGCTGGAAAGGGTAAAGGAGATTTATTTCCCCAGTGTTTTTTTTATTTTGTCCAGATGAAAAAGATATTATGTTACGCGAAAAGCTGTTTAACACTAGATTTACCAGAGCAGTCATTTTGGCTTGATGTTCGATTTCAATTCAAATTTCCTACTACATACATATAACATTTGCTTTCCGAAATGATGCTATGTCTTTTGAAGGTATAAGTGGATAATACATTGAGAGAAAGATTTTGCGGAAGATTTTTGGACTTTTGCACGTTGGCAACGGTGAATATCGCAGACGATGGAACGATGAGCTGTATGAGGTTTACGACGACATAGACATAGCGCAGCGAATAAAGATCCAGCGGCTACGTGGGCTGGGACATGTCGTCCGAATGGACACAAACCTTCGGCTCTGAAAGTATTCGATGAGGTACCAGCTGGTGGTAGTGGAGGAAGAGGGAGACCTCCTCTGCGTTGGAAAGATCAGGTGGAGAAAGAGTTGACTTCACTTGGTGTGTCCAATTGACGCCGGTTAGCATGAGAAAAAAACGACTGGGGCGCTTTGTTAAACTCGGCCAAAATCGCGTAAGCGGTTATCGCGCCAATTAAGAAGAAGAAGAAGAATGTTAGGTTAGGTTTGGCAGCCGCATCGCACATAGAGACAACGATGCCACTTAGACCACGAAATGGGTCCTTTGTGAACCGCGGGGGCTGAGCTACATTTCCCTCTCCATATTAAACCATCCTGAGCTTTTGACAAAGCGTAAAAGGTTGTTGATACCTAAAACGTATAGATTATCTATATTCGTTAAGAAGTAGGATTTTAAAAGTCGGTTCCTGCTTCTGGCTAGAGCTGGGCATGTGCAAAAAAGGTGTTGAATTGTTTCCAACTCCTCCTCATTTCTGCGGCTACGACAGAAATCATGCGTGTAAACGCCTAATCTCCTTGCATGATTTCCTATGAGACAATGTCCTGTGATGGCCCCTACTAAGGTCCTGATTTGAAGTCTATTCAGTTTTATAATACTCTTGGATAGACGTAAATTTAGCCTTGGCCATGTTTGCCTAGCAATTTCACAGGTGTTAACGCTAAATCATCTTTGATTTGCAGATCTGATTAGTGCGTCCTTAATGAGAAGCTTACAAGTTGCGAGAGGTATCTCCATAAAATTACTTATGTCTGGCAAACAGGTATCTTCTCTTGCAAGTTGGTCTGCCCTACAGTTCCCTGGTATATCTCTGTGGCCTGGAACCCAGCATAAGATTAGAAGAATGTTACTTTATATATATTAATAACAAATATTTTTTATTTATTTTTATACCAGTACCAGTCAAAATGACTGGTGCAAGTTTTTATGAAGAAACGTGTGATTTCGGACCAATCATGAGGAATATATCGCCAAGTGGCTTCGTTCGTTTCGTTATCGGCATTGAGCCGTTGCTATTGTGTTCCCATTACAACCATATTTTGGAACATATAAGTACTTGTATTGAGTTAGAAGCCTCTCGAGTTTTGGGGGAAAACTGGCCAATTACACAAGTAAAATTGAAGGTATTTATTGCAATATTGTTCGCACGTGGGGCGTACGAGGTAAATACTTTGAGGCTTCAATATTTGTGGAACAACAAGTGGGACCATCATTTTTCTCCAGCTCTATATAAAGACGAGATTTTATTCAGATTCTGCGATACACTCGTTTCGACCAAAGAAATCAGAGTAGTCAATGTTTGCAAACAGACGGATGCTTTAGTTTCAGCAGTTTGGGACAAAGTTATTGAAAACCGTCAAAACTGCTTGAAACCGGGAGCTCATATTGCCGTGGATGAGCGACTGTTTCCAACGAAGACCAGATACAGATTTACTTCGTATATGCCAAACAAACCACATAAATTTGGCATACATTTTTGGCTGGCGTCTGAAGTCAAGACGAAATTTGGCTAACCGTATTTAGAAAAAGACGAGTCTAGAAATAAACCAACCTCCTAAGCGAGTTTGTCGTAATGAAACTTCTTGAAACGTATACCAAAGTATTCCTTTGGCGTTGAAATTAAGATCTAAGAATACTTCGTTGCTTGGAACATTACGTGCAAACAAAAGGGAATTTTTGAAGCTTCCACGTTTCTAACCCTTGTTTTACCAATCCAATAGATGCACACTAACCGTTTATAAAAGCAAACCAAAAAAAAAAAAGTGGTTATACTAAGTACAAAGCCATGCAAAAAAAAAATATTTGCGGAGAGTGTATACTAGGGCGGGTCGATTTAAATATCGCTCATTGCTCTGTGAAAATCGTATTCTAGGGATCAAAATAAGAAACTTTGCCGAAGGAACCATACCTCTAAAACGAATTCTGATGTCCCCCAATTTGGGTCGAACGAAAAATCCCACTTTGACCCATTTAGAGTGCTCCAATCGAGTCCAAATGTATGACCGACCCCCACTAACTTTGGACGGCCGATCCACCCATACCAGTGGCACAGCCCCTGGAACTCCCCTGGGGGTTCCCCATACAATCATTTCAAAATATCACCATTTTTGGCCTTTACATGAGAAAAGAAACTAAAAAGTTCGACCCAAATTGGGGGACATCAGAATTCGTTTTAGAGGTATGGTTCCTTCGGCAAAGTTTCTTATTTTGATCCCTAGAATATGAATTTCACCGAGCAAATATATAGTAGAAATTGTGACCGACAAACTGTAAACAATTACGTATTTTGCTATTTGACGATTCCTATAAATTCATTTTTCTATTACAACTACTAATGTTCAACTTTCTTGTATTTTTTTAGGACTGGAAGTCACAATAAGCAATTTTTCTAATATACCAGTCATTTTGACTAGTTTTGGTAGAAATAGGTATATTTAAATAGAAAAAGACCCACTTTTGATTAACCTTTTATCGCATATGAGCCCATATACATACTGGAGTTTTGATTCAATTTTATTTCCAAATTAAGCATTACAAAATAATTCAAACTAGTTTAATCCATTAAATGTATATTTAGCAATAACAGAACTAAAGAAAATTGTTTATGATTTTGGGAACTTTTGAAATAACCTCACTTTCGTGCAAGTGGGTGAAAAAGCAGAATTGAAGTGCGAGTAAATCGTTTTCAACCCATATTTTAAGTCCTTTCTTTTCAAAAAAAAAAAAATCTCGGTGAAACACCAAAATTAAGAAAACGAGTTTTCGAATGGCGGTCGCCCCCGGGCAGGCAATGGCAAACCTCCGAATGTATCTCTGCCATGAAAAAGCTCCTCATAAAAATATCTGCCATTCGGAGTCGGCTTGAAACTGTAGGTCCCTCCATTTGTGGAACAACATGACGCACACCACAAATAGGAGGAGGAGCTCAGCCAAACACCCAAAAAGGGTGTACGCGTCAATTATATATATATATACAATATATATATATATATATAGATAGTAAGAAAAATAACTGAAATATAAAACTTTTTCGTTATTTTAATATTAATATGTCTTTTTCCATGATAAATAAAGCTATGTGTGTGAAAATGCCCAAAGACTTGCATGGCGTTGAAATTTTACCCTCCGTTCTCGCTCGTCCATCGACGCATAAGAAGTTTCACTTCATAAATTAAATAATAAACCTTACCTTTACAATATAGAGCAGTAAACAATCGGTGTAAGGTAGTATAAGAGAAGCTTTACTGACATGTCCTTTGGACAAATATTTTGGCCTAGAAGAGTGCCTCTTCCAGCTTATGTTGGAACTTTGCCTCCAGCACAATATAAAACCCGTGCTGATCAATTTCACCACCAGTATGAACAAAGATGGGAACTTTGATTCCAAAGCCAAAATATTCATGCAAGAAGTATTCTTGAGCTTACCGAGTGACCTTACCAGCCATTGTTCGTTCAGTATCGATGCGGTAAGACTTGGGATCACCTCAAGTTCTTTCTATAGAAGTTGTCAGAAGGTTGAGGTGGCATCACCTCAGCCACTTCTCCACAGTGGCCCTGCTCACGCCGGACTAAAATTCAGAAATCTGAGCTATAACTTTTTTTGTTTTTTGCTACACGTGCGGTTATAGCAGCTGGAAGCTTGTAGTTAGTCGCCGTTTCATTACCATCCTCCAATCCGCTTCTTCCCCTCTGTTCGGTTTTTGCTTGCTTTTGGCATCACAATGAAAGAGTTTTATTCTTTGCCCAAGTGGGTCCTCGCTTGGACAGTTATTTATCCTAACCTAACCTTGTTTGAAGTTCACTCCGAAGCATTTTTTGGATATTATCCACAAAGACAAAGTTAAAGCATAACAAAACTGTTGCACTAACACACACAAACAGGTGTCTACTTAACAAATTACATTGAATTTAATGAAATAATTAAACAAAAGTGGCGTCAACATAATTAGCAATACAATTCTTTATATGACTTTAGTTGGTTTATCATTAAAGCTCTATAATATCTAAATAAATTAAACAAAATCACCACACACCATTTTAATTGAAATAGATTATCAAGTAAATACGTATACAAATTTTCATATAATGAAGATAGATGAAATGGATAGGAATTTTGCAAAATTTATTAAAATATTTATCCAAGCTAACAAAAATCACTAATTTCTACATTCCTACTATTGTTGTTTGTAGTCGTGTGATTGCCTATTTATTACCACTACCATAATATGTTTGTTTGTATGCATATATGTATATCGGGTGTTTTTTTCAAAGCTTGAGAACTTCAAATGCTAATAAAAAAATAGGATGTCTGTAAAGTCGGTTTACTGCAGATAGTTTAACGTGACAACGTCATAAGAAAATAATGATGGAATAGTTGCATTTTCAAAAGAAAATTTTAATTTTATTTGTTTGATAGATATTTTGTATGGATATAGAGAAGGAGGTAAATGGAATCGCAATGGAGTTGATCAAGTTACATTTACACAAACGTGAAACATTTATCAAATTCATGAAAGATATGTTCAATTTCGATTGTGCATCAGACGTTAATAAGTCAACAACACTAAGAGGCACCATCGTCGATTTGACTTTTTGAAGACACATTACACTCGAAACATCCCCTTTCATTTCCTATCATCGTCCTATTCTCAACAGAGAAATGGTTCATTACCATGCCCACAGGAAAAAGACATATGTAAATACAAATATGTGAACTTATATACATATGCGCATACACATACATACATATATACGCTCACTCAACTAGGAGAAAGCCAGATGTCGAACGTTGCCGAATGCGGAGGCCGATTGTGCTCTTTGTCGTTCGTTCCGAACTCTCGCTAGCAGTTCAAGCAAGGTAACGACGCATGAACAAGAAAACGACGCATTTTTTTGGTGCGTGCAGGTGCGCAATTTTTGGTGCGTACATCGAATTATAAGCCGTTATCACGTCAAAAATGGAAATATTATTATAATGCATTTTTTTTATTACAATTTGGTAGAGAATTTCATGACATTTATTTTTTGAATATCATTTCCGATATAATTTCGCCGCAGCTACGAGTTGCAGGGCCCATTTGATCAGTACAATTTGTGACTACTTTCCCCAATAAATCTATATTAGAAATCTAAATGAGCCCAATCAGCAAAAATGCAACGCAAACGGTGGTCATTTGGCTGCAGTTCTTGCACGAGCTGTATTTTACTATTTTATTTAATTTTTTTTATGATTTTATTTTTTTAAATTTCGCACGTGTCGAAGTATAAAGACTAGCAACTCGATAATGACGACGAATCGACATTTCGACATTTAATTTATTTTTAATTTTTTTTCAAAGTAAATCTCCACAATTCGGAAGCATTGTTCTGGCGTTAAACGATTCATGATGACTTGTCAAACCCTGAAGAGGAATGCCAAACCTTACTGAACAGAAATATGAACACAGTTTTTCATTCTCAGCTGTCAAACCATAATTAGCGATATCGATAGCTCGCAACTAAAAAAAAACACCCGATACATGCACTGGTAGGTATTTATATATTTGCTAACAAATTTATTTCCACAAATAAACTATGAAATAATAGCGGTAATAGTTAATGATTGTTGTTGTTTTTGTTATTGTTGCTGCTGCCGTTGTTGCATTTCTTGCTTTAAATTTGCAGTCGTTGTATAGAGAAATTATTTTGGTTTTTGCTTCAATATTTCTGTTTGTGATATTACATTTGCGTGTTCTTTGCAGAACTTTTGACATTCACCGCATTGTTGTTATTCATTGATAATAATGGTTTTGCTAAAATATTTATTTAAACAAATAATCAGTTTTAATTTAAACAAATATTTGCTTATGTCGAGGCTTTTTAGCAAATTAAGAGGCAAAAACCACAATTATCATTTATGTGCTGGCAATTGAGGTAACCAGATGTCACAAATACATGTAAAATGCCGAAATTTGTGTGTGCGTATGTTCACATGTGCGAAATGCCATTAGAGTGTAAATTGTTATTTATTTGTCTGTATATTTATTGGAAATTTATCTATTAAGTTGCCGTAGAGTAACAAATATATTTTGCGGTTTGAGTGAAAATTTTCTTTAAGCTATCTAGATTTTGAATTGTAAATCACAGAAAGACATTTTTAAGTTTGTTAAAAACTTATTGTTTTAATATAACTTATTGTTTTTAATAATAATGTGCGTTGTTCGCTCTTCCATGAAAATTCAAATTTTTCGTTTGCATATGCGCACAAGGTGGCGTAACGAAAGATTTATAATTTGAGAAAATGGCGTCGTACGTCAATCATATTTGACACTTGTGAACTAGACAGCTGCAGTATACAAACATATAAACAATGAAGGTCAAAATAAAAATTATCATCAAAATTCCTTTTTTTTTTTTTTTTTTTTTGTCGGGACAACTAGCAAGAGCAGCACTCAGAAGACATGAATTAAGTCCATTGTACTACATTCGGATTCCCTTTAAATTTTCTTTAAATCTACTAGATCTCCGAAGAAATCTGAGTAGATCTTGTGGTGCCAAGGAGCCACGGTGGTCTCTTCTTAACACATCAGTGCCAAAGACCTCAAACCTGTTTCGTGTAAAGGCGGGGCAGAGCACAATAAATGGTCAACCGTCTCATCCTCCTCTTCACAAGCTGGGCAGAGTATACTGTCTGAGATGCCCACCCTTTCCATGTGCTCCGCCCACAGAAAGTGGCCCGTTATCAGTCCAACCAGTCGTCCGCACTTCCCTCTGCTTAACGACAGAAGGGTTTGCGACAGTTGATCGGACATGACAGGTAACATCAGTTTAGTCCATCTGCAGCCTCTCTCAGCCTGCCAAGCTCGCTTGTGAGTTGTATGTAGTAACCCATTTGTTAACCGTAGCTTTGATGGCTGCAGAAGGGAGTGGCAAAACGGGCTCTGAGCCAAAGAAGTTGGCATCAGAGCCAATCTTAGCACCAATGGAAACGATTTCATGTGTGGTATTTGAAATTTGAAATACCACACATGAAATCGGTATTGTTAACTTGAAGTCCATTATTTTCACTGTATTAAACGACTTTAGTAGCGTTTGCGGATCATTAAAGTTGCCTGCTAAAACTGTGGCATCGTCGGTGTTTCTAATGGCTCCACTAACTTTGATGGTCACGTGGAAGTCTCAAAGAGTTTCTTGGAAGAGTAGTTACTTTCGGCCTACTGATTCCAATAAAAGTAATTAATTCATCCTTTTGCACATCCTTGCAATTTGGAACAAGAACATGAATACAAAGCAGCGCTTCACGAGCTGCCATACCGTTTCTAAAACCAAATTCAGTAGGGCCCATGGCTTCTTCAAATTTTTTATAAATTCTGTTATGAACTGTTTAAAGCCCTTATTTGAAATGTTAAAAAATGAAACTAAATGAAATGTGCTTTGTTATATTTTTTGGTTTCGTCTAATGTTATGCTGTAACCGGTGACGTCATTGCTGACGATTGTTATTAAACAGCCGACGGGCATATCTTATGTATAAACATATATATAATTGGCGTGTACACTCTTTTCGGGTGTTTGGCCGAGCTCTGCTTTCTCATGGCAGAAATACACTCAGAGGTTTGCCATTGCCTGCCGAGGGGCGAGCGATATTGGAAAAAAATTTTTCTTCATTTTGGTCTTTCACCGAGACTCGAACCTACGTTTTCTCTGTGAATTCCGAATGGTAGTCACGCACCAACCCATTTGGCTACGGCAGCCACTCGTTTATGAACTTGTCCATTTAATGATCTAAAAATGCAAATTTCTATTAAACTCCTAATTTATTTATTTCATTTTAATAAAGAAAATGTAATACTTCTTACAGTCTGCAGATATGGAATATTAGAGAATACTATGACAAGAATAATATGGTCTCCAAAGAAAGACGGCATATTACAGTTTCAAACGCACAAACGAGATATACGAGTAATACAACTTTTTGGTTATATGGATCAAAACAGTTTGAGCTAAAACGTCGGGATTATGAATTCGAAATGGTGTAATTTTAATGTCTCTGAAGAGAGAATCTTGACTCAAATACTACACCAAAATCAATAATTTCGCTTGGATTGGCCCATCTAGAATGAGGAAGTAGGTATAAGAGAACAAGAGACATACGAGGGGGTTCAATAAGTACCCTGTCATGTGCCAACAATATTCAGTTCATTTTTTGTTACGTTTCATCCAACAATGTATTTTTGTCGCACTTAAAATATTGAATTTCGTGCCTTCAAACTACGATTTGCGGACATCGTTGGTTTTCTGCTATCAATTGAAGAAAAACGCTTCTCAAGCTCATCAAATGCTTATAGAAGCAAGCTTATGGTGGACATGCTCTAAGTAGAGCACAGTGCTTCAGGTGGTTTGAAAAATTCGAAGTGGTGATTTCAGCGTGGAGAACGAGGACCGTGGCCGGCCACCGAAAAAGTTTGAGGACACCGAATTGCAAGCATTGTTGGAAGAAGATGATAGTCAAACGAAAGAAATGATGGCAGAGCAGTTGGGAGTGATCCAAAAAAACATTTGCAAACGTTTGAAAAACACGGGTATGATTTTGAAGGTCGGAAGATGGGTGCCGCATGAACTGACAATGTGACAATGCACCGCCATATCGAACAAGAGCGACCCGGGAATTGGCCAAAAGTCGAAAAAAAGTTTCTAGATAGAGTTTTTTTGTCTTTGGGTTGGCTACAGTAATGCCTTGAGTAGTGAAAACCGTTCATAGCAACGTCCTGTACCCTAAGTATCCTCTGTATTTTCAGTCGCAACGTGGCCTTCGTTTGAGTATCGTATTACTGTCGATGAATAGTGAAAGTTGTACACATTTGAAAGATTTTGTAATGGAGTAAATTGAACAAAACCAAACGGAATCATCTTCGGAAGGTTAGTAAAATACTAGAAATCTTTAGCACATATCAATACCTCGACACAAAATTTTTAGCTGCAGCAATACGTAGATACATTTTTTGCAATTTTTTTATAAAATTTGAGTTTTCAAACTGCAATGCTGCTTTGAAGCCTATTAAAGGTTACTCAAAAAAGTAATGGTTACTGAATAAAACAAGATTCAGCTGCTACCACTTGCTACCTTGCGACCCCGAAAACATATAAATTTACATGCATCTTGATTATGTTCTTGAATATACGCTATTTCACGTGAGCGGGTGGCCAATAGGGGTGGAAGGGGGTGGATTTTCAAAATTTTAAGATCAAATTCGTAATCAGCGACCCCGAGAACCCCCGAGTAAGAAATTTTGAATCAATTACTTAATTTTTTGAGTTTTGGCCAGCTTTTCGGGAATCGGCCGCACAGTGAGACGTACTATTGGGAACCGCTGGTGCATGCGGCTTACTCACTAGACTTGGCGCCTTCCGATTATCATTTGCTTGCATCGATGGGCCACGCACTTTCCGAACAGCACTTCAATTCTCACGAAAAAGCCAAAAAATGGCTCGATGATTGGTTTGCCGCTAAAGACGGCCAATTTTTTTGGCGCGGCATCCACAAATTGCCTGAGAGATGGGAAAAATGTGTCGCTAGCGATGGCTATTATTTTGAAGATTAAATAAAAAAAAAGTCTCATTTCATAGGTATATACATATATACCTGGTAAGTAGCAGAGCTGCTTTCTTTTTAGGCTATACTCCGCATTTTAAGGGTATATTTTCTAGAAATTTGTGAATATTGAAGTCAGCCTAAACAGTATGCAGCCTCGCTATTTGATTGCACTGATGCTTTAGCCACTCAGTTTTTGCAGCACGCACTTTTAGCCGAATTTCGCCGATGCCTTTATTTCCATGAGTTTTCCTTTCATTTATTAGTTTTATGACTTCATTAGTCACTCATTTGGTTTTGTTCTCTGCTAATTTTGAATTTGAATGCTCTACATTTTTTGTTGGTGTTCGTCAGTGAAAACTCTATTTTTTCCCATATTTCTAGTGGTTCTGTGGTGTTTGATGCGATTTCTTTGACGGTGTTGTTAATTTGAAGTGCCAGCGTCGATTTTACCTCTCACCGGTTTTTTGTTGATTTGGCAAAAAAGTTATTCTAAAACAAGATTGGATAATTAATTTTGCGCCACCTTGTATATATATATGTAAGTATATTTGTGTGATGTTATTTGTACATTTGTTGTACACGATATATAGATTTAACTTAATTTTTTTAACACCCAGTAAATATAATCAAATTTAGTCTAATTGAATTCTTTTAGAGCATATTTGTGTAAAATGAATATTGAAGAATACTGCCGCACAATTCAATTATTTAGAAAATGTTTGTTAAAAAAACTTTTTGAAAGCTAATTGATGTTGAATAGAATAATCTAAAACCAATTAGCACTTCTTTTATAGGAAAATGAGTAAATGTATGTGTGTATGTATGGAGTATAAGCGCACGTTCGCTCCACGTTTGTGTAAAGAGATTGTGGAACGTTGTTGTTTTATATAAAAGTAAATTTATTTTTTTGTTGCGAAATTAACAGGACTAATCTAACAAATGGCTGACTACTCTGCACAGTTTTTCGAAGTAGAAAAGCGTTTTTAAGGCGATTGTAAAGCCAGACTTTAATAAGTAAATGAATTGCAAAATATTAAATTTCTTTTTTTTTGTATTTTTTTCCAATTAATAAGATAGATACGCTCCTGCAAAAAAAATGTGGAAAAAAATATATCACATGAATGGTAAATTTGGGGATAAGTTCTACCACTTTCAAAAATTCTGTAAGATGAAAAAAGCTCTAAATATTTTCCCAAAAACCCGAGCAAAAGAAGTAATAATGAAATCCATATTACATAAGTATTTATAAAACAAAAACCAATCATTTTTTTTGCAAAAAAAAAAAAAAATAAAATTAGTGTACAGAGAAAATTCAATCCTTAAAAACACAACATACAAAATATACAAAAATTTAAATTAAAATTATGAAAAAGAAGTAAATTTTGCAACTATTCATCGCTAATTGATCGCTTGGTTAGTTCTAAAATGTACTTTGAAAATACCTTTACTTATTCTTTTACGAATTATGTTTTTTTAGAAAAACAACTTTTATTTTGAAATTCTTGCAAGAACGAAAATTTCGTATACAAAATTTTATTAGTGAACCGTGTTATTTCAAAATCGGTAAAGGAGGGGTGAAAATAGAGTTGGGTTGAAACGTTTATTAACAAAAAATGGTTACAAATTTAATTTTCCAAATAATAGCATTCGCTAGCGACACATTTTTCCATCTCTCAAGCAATTTGTGGATGCCGCGCCAAAAAAATTGCCCGTCTTTGGCCGCAAACCAATCATCGAGCCATTTTTTGGCTTCTTCGTGGGAATTGAAGCGCTGCTCGGAAAGTGCATGGAGAAATAGACCCATTTTTCATAACCCGTAACGATTCGATGCAAAAAAGACTTCCTTTCGAACCGGGAGAGCAGCATTTCACAAGTGGTTTTTCGGTTCTCTTGCTGCCTTTCAGTCAGTTCATGCGGCACTCTTCTTCCGACCTTTAAAATCATGCCCATGTCTTTCAAACGTTTGCAAATGGTTGTTTGGGTCACTCCCAACTGGTCTGCCATCATTTCTTGCGTTTGACCATCATCTTCATCCAACAATGCTTGCAATTCCGCGTCCTCAAACTGTTTCGGTGGCCGGCCACGGTCCTCGTTCTCCACGCTAAAATCACCACTTCGGAATTTTTTAAACCACCTGAAGCACTGTGCTCTACTTAGAGCATGTCCACCATAAGCTTGCTTCTATAAGCATTTGATGAGCTTGAGAAGCGTTTTTCTTCAATTGATAATAGAAAACCAACGATGTCCGCAAATCGTAGTTTAAAGGCACGAAATTCGACATTTTAAGAGCGACAAAAATACATTGTTGGATGAAACGTAACAAACAATGAACTGAATATTGTTGATCGATGACAGACGAAAAAAACAAGACATTTGGGAAGGTTTAAAAATACTCATAGGGACATCTGTGGACTAATAGCTAAAAATGCCATTTCATAGGTATCTAAGTCATTGGTAAACGTTGGCAACACTAGAAACAACCCTCGTACTGTCCTCATTAGATCGTCGTAGCCCAAATTTTGGTACGCACTACCATTCGGGAGTGCGTATGTTCGAATCTTCGTGCATGAAACGGTCAAATGGTAGAAAACGTTTCTTGTAATAGCGGTCGGCTCTCGGCGGGCAATGACAAGCCTCCGAGTGTATTTCTACCATCTCTTCTCACCATTTGCGTTCATAGGTGGCTTACGACTGTAGGTCCATCCATTTGTGGAACAACATCAATACGCTTATCATAAATAAGTAGAGGAGCTCGGCTAAAGACCTAAGAGAAGTCTAAGCGCCAATTTTTTTTATTACCCTCGTACTGGCCGTTCATTGTAGTAGCTTTATACTAGTGATCAATTATTAAAACTCTCTGGATAAGTCGCTATGAAGAATGTACCAATTGTTCCAACTTTTCTGCTTTAAATTTTTATGGTAGCCTTTCTCGCCGATTCATTCAACTAAATACCTACTCTCTGACTACAACGAATGTTATTTGGACTTCGGACTTTTAGTGACTTCGTGGCGTGAAAAATCTGTACAGCTCTTTAATCATTGCCGCTTGTCGAGAAAAACATGAAATAAGATTTGAAAAATTAAAATTAAAATACAGAATAAAATTAAAATATTTGACATTCGAAAACTCGTTTTTGTAATAATGTTGGGCGAGGTAGCCACTGTCTTCAAATTCTAGAATCCTATCCTGTCTATATCCAATTGCAAGAACTTGAGATGCATTATTTCGACCAAGTGTAACTTTCCTTAACGATTTTGTTTAAAAAATAAGAACTTTTTTGCATTACAGCCTAGTAGTTAATCTCTGGTAGTTACCGTACCAAATTCTGTAAGAGCAGACTTAAAAGAGCGTAAGAATACCTCGTGCTAAAGTTTCTTTATAACATACAGAGTATAGGAACAAAATCGAGAGTCTGAGTGTTTGAGAAAAAACGATTATTTGGCTCAAAATATAGTAGTTTATTTTTTATAAATATTTAAATATGTGATAAATTATGAGTTTCCTGCTGATTGACTTTTTAACAGCGTTCGCATTTTATGCCGCATATTTTATGCTGAAAGAGTTTAAAAGAAAACCTAAAAAAGCATCCACACTGATTACAGCCACTGCTGAATAAAAAATGAGGCAATAAAAACTAATAAAAGCCCACTACAGCAAGTGATTGTAATGCAATGCAATGGGGGGCGTGGCACGGCGTGGTGCAGCACATTGCAGTCGCAGTTGGCCATCACCGTAAAGTTTCGCTTGCTGCAACGGGTAAACGGAAATGTGGATGCATAAATTTCACACTTTGCGGCTTACAAGTGTCGAGCGTGAAAACGAGCAGAAAAACCAGTTGAACTGCGGCAATGCTGGCAAAACATTGAAGTATACTTTTGAGCGCGTTGTGGATGAGTTGCAGCGCAGAGGGGCGTAAAATAGCGAAAAAATGCGACAAACAAACAACAACAAGATGGGCAACAAAGGGGCCAAGCAAGTGGAAAACGAAACATAAACAAGCAAGAAACCAATAAATGTTCGTATATGTGTATGTACGTATGTATGTATGCACGCATATACCCAACGTATGTATGTATGTATGTATAGTCTCGTGTAAATATGGTTCGAGACGACTGTGCCGGATGAAAGAGGCCAGGAGGGGCGTATAATTGATGGGCGGGCAAGATGGCAGCGTGCCAAGATAGTAGCCGCTGAAGGTTGCTACCACACACACACACACATACGCACACATGCTTGCACGTATATATGTAAATTGGTAAATAAATGATTTTAAGTACATAAACATGCACTCAAGTAAGAGTGTGTGTGTGTAGGTGTGTATGTATGTGTGTGGGCACTCTTAAATATTTATGAGTGCAATCTGACGCACAGATAGTTGTTGCACAGGGATGTGTAGTGCCGTTAACATATTGCTACTTCGTATTATTATTGCTGACTATTAGCATTATCAGGCGGCGGCAAATGCAGCAACAACAATGCATTTGGCGAAAATTGTTTGTTCAACAAAAATGTGGCAAACCAGAAGAAACACGAAAAGCTGTCGACTAAAATTATCATAATAATTCAAATGAAATGTGCAAATGTATTGGTGTGCTGGTGTGATGGTGTGTTATTGTATGCATATGCACGAATCGTGTTATGCATGCATATTTAGGAGAATGTATAGACTATGCACCAGTGACGTCACACGTACAAAGTTAATAAAAGAAAATGAAAACAGGCCACAAATATTTGCTGGAAATATTTCAAAAAACGAGAAGGAAGCATTTAAAATCCATCTAAGTCTTCTACTTTCAATGCACTAATTTCTTTATTTAAGTTAGTGGTAACAACCTTACTGACTAGATTTATACGATTACATAACAACAACTCACGAATTAAAATTAAATAGATAGTTTATTTGATAAATAATGAGACCCAAGTGACTTGAACAGAGACCTTGGCGTCGCAAAATCAAGACCAAGACTTCTAGAACGCCGTTTAAACTCTTCAAATCCTCTTGGAAGAGAAGCGAAATTAAGGTAATTAGATCTGATAACTTCAATATGAAATGGATTATAAGAGCGATGTACTTTGTTGGGAATATTGAAACTTATTTGGTCGATTAGTTCAGATGATGGTGCCGGATATTATATCCTATATAAATGAGAAGCCTTGAACAAGTCGCATGATTTCAAGTGATAAAACATTGATGGGCATGGAGGATGTTCCCATATGTAGAAGTCCACGCAAGTGGGAAAAGTTACTGATCGCCATTCACTTGGGAGTAGCCAGGACGATTTTCCTACATATGGTTCAAGCAGCTCACAACTCCCGGGATTAGCCCAAGTATCCTTTGGGTAGCTTACGAACACCCGTTCGGGAGTGAGCTAACGTGAGAAGGCGAAGCATTCCAGGATAGCTGGTTGTGCGCTGGGTTTGGGGCCCGTTACTTAATGGGGAATGTTCCTAATGAAAAGATTAAAAAAGCCTCGCTACACTGATGACGACCACTGCAAACGAAATACGATTTGAGGGCATGCACCTGGCATCGGCTGGTTGATGTCCTCGTGAGAGTAAAGGCTGTCATCACTGCCATTCACGAAATGAGATGGACTGGGCAAGGCAAGAAAAATATAGGACCTTGCGATATTTACTACAGCTGCCATGTAAAGAAGCGCAAATTCGGTGTCGGATTTGTTGTGGGAGAGAGACTTCGT
Source organism: Anastrepha fraterculus (assembly GCA_037575425.1). Taxonomy (NCBI): domain Eukaryota; kingdom Metazoa; phylum Arthropoda; class Insecta; order Diptera; family Tephritidae; genus Anastrepha; species Anastrepha fraterculus. Next base: position 44,744 of record JAYXIM010012574.1, on the reverse strand, counting down.
CACCAAGTACTGTCGTTCACTCCGGTGGACGAGCGTCTCGCAATAATCCGCATCAAAGCCCGTTTTTTTCAAATCTCGCTGATTTGCGCCCACGCCTCGACGGAAGAGAAGGACGATGCGACCAAAGATTTCTTCTGTGAGCGCTTGGAACGTTCCTATGAGCGGTGCCCCCGCCACGAAACAAAAATCGTGCTTGGTGACTTCAATTCCAGGGTGGGAAGAAGGGAATTTTTGGTTCCACAGTCGGAAAATTCAGCCTGCATAACGAAACATCCGGTAACGGACAAAGGCTGACCGACTTCGCCGGGCCCGAAAATGGTAGTCTGCAGCACCAGATTCCAGCATAAAAAGATACACTAAGCTACCTGGATGTCTCCTGATCGAAAAACGCGAAACCAGATCGATCATAATGTCATAAATGGAATGGAAGACGGATGTACGTACGATCCGAGGACCCAACATCGACTTGCATCACTACCTCGTTGCAGTCAAACTGCGCACACGCCTCTATGCAACAAAAATCGTACATTTACCTACGCAAAGAATGTTCAACATCGAAAAGCTGCAATCACAAGAGGCAGCCAGAAGATTCGCCACTGCTCTCAGAGAGTACTGCCCGATAAACCGACATGCATGAGCAATGGGGCAATATTTCTCTTTCTCTTCGTACCACCTCCGAAAAAGAAATCGGATTCCGGCGAGCCCGAAAAAACAATTGGTACGACGAGGAATGTCATGCTGCCGCAGAAAGAAAAGATGCCGCCTATAGAGTCACGCTGCGATCGGGCGCAACCCGAGCCATGTGGGATCGCTACCGAGAGCTAAGGGAGGAAGAGAGACGTATTATCTGTTAGAAGAAACGAGAGGCCGAAATACGTGAGTACGAAGAGTTTGAGATGCTGGCCAATAGAAACAGCGGCGGAAAATTATACCAGAAAGTTCGGCGGCTTACAGAAGGTTTTAAGACCGGGGCGTTTTCCTGTAAGAACAAAGACGGCGAACTGGTGACTGACATCCAGAGCATACTTAAATAATGGAGGGAACACTTCTCGAACCTGCTCAAATAGTAATAGCTGCACATGTCACAGAGAATGTGAAGATCCCGATACCCCAATCGTTGACGACGGAATTGTCGTTCATATGGTCGGATGAGAGCATGACTGCCGATTGGAATTTAAGTGTGCTCCGCCCAATGCATAAGAAGGGGGATCCTGCAATCTGTGCCAATTACCGCGAGATTAGTCTTTTAAATATCGCCTATAAGATTTTAGCGAGCGTATTGCGTCGACCAGATATTCACAATACGCCAAGTCTTGGAAAATATGAAAGAGAGTCGGCACACACCATATTCTCGTCGACTTGAAAGCTGCATTCGACAGTACGAAAAGGAGTTTCCTGTATGCCGCGATGTCTGAATTTGGTATCCCCGCAAAACTAATACGACTTTGCAAGATGACGTTGCTCAACACCAGCCGCGCCGTCAGAATTGGGAAGGACCTCTCCGAGCCGTTTGGTACCAAACGAGGTTTTAGACAGGGTGACTCGTTGTCGTGTGACTTCTTTAACCTGATGTTGGAGAGCATCGTACGAGCCGCAGAACTTAATCGCTCAGGCACAATATTTTATAAGAGCGTACACTTGTTGGCGTATGCCGATGATATTGACATAATCGGCCTTAACAACCGCGCTGTTAGTTCTGCCTTCTCCAAACTGGATGAAGAGGCAAAGCGAATGGGTCTGGTGTTGAACGAGGGCAAAACGATGTGTGGACCATTGAACGTTGGTAATAAACTGTATAAGCTTTACGTCGACATATACAAAGCGCAGCGACTAAAGATCGAACGGCTACGCTGGTTGGGTCATGTCGCCCGGAGGATACAAAGGCTCCGGCTCTGAAAGTATTCGATGCGGTACCAGCTGGTGGTAGCAGAGGAAGAGGAAGGCCTCCTTTGCGGTGGAAAGATCAGGTGGAGAAGGACTTGACTTCACTTGGTGTGTCCAACTGGCGCCGGTTAGCACGAGAAAGAAACGACGAAAAGCGGTTATCGCGTCAATTAGGAAGAAGAAGAAGAAGAAGAAAAAGACGACGAAGAAGAAGGGCATGCAATGGGGTTATTTGAATTATACTAGTACGAGTATAGGGTTTTGGGTGCATCAATACAAAAATCATAGTTGATTTTTTCTGAGTCCACGACAAAATAGGATTTGAAAAAATCGGGAAAAAAGTATGCGGATTCAGTCAGTGGCACTCAATTTCACTTTGGTTGGAATATTATGACATGCCTTTTTTGAATTTATGTATTTTCGGAAAAATTTCGGGTTTCCTTTTAACTCTACTCGCAACTCGCTTTCGCAATGACTATTAACAAAGCACAAGGACAATCGTTACAAGTGTATGGATAAAATTGGGAGAATCCATGCTTCTCACATGGACAGGTCTATATGGCTTGCCCACGTATCGGAAAATCTTCTGATTTATTCGCCTACGCACCAGATGGAAAAACCAGAAATATTGTGTATCCCACAGCACTTCAATCGAATTGAAACTAAACTTTGTAATGTCACTATTTTTTCGCCGGGTACAGGTAGTAATAAATAAACTTAACTTTATTTTTGTTGCTTTGTAACTGTTGTCACCGAATAGTATTCCAACTTCCATATGATAAATTATTCTAAATACGCACATACTCGTATTACATATAAATCAATATTGAGCCAATTTTCTTTCGCTACCTTATGACGTCACGCAAATAATTCCCGATTTACTCTAACAGCATTTGTTGCAATATGGGAACTTTCTAGCAGTTTCTTGAGCTCATTTTTGTGATACTTACCTGTTTCATGCCTTATGTTGCTAGCCACATGCAGCATACGAACACATTTGTTGCAAGTGCACCGTGCGATGGAGTCATTATTTCGCTTCGTTTATCGTAATATTCCGGCGGCAGCTCCAGCTGTGACTTTGTTGCTGCCGCTTTTTTTCCAATATACACATAAACAAAAATATTAATGTTAGGGCGCTGCTGAATTCTAAAACAAAAATATTATTTTTTGTGTTATATCCAAAGCGAATTATTGAGGGATACAAAGTTTCCGTTCTCCCAGTATTCATATATCCGGTATTCACAAGCGTGTCGTAAGTGCCCCATTTGTGTATATTTCAGGACCTCGTAAGGTACCGTATAAGTTAAACAATAGTTGGCTATGACTTTAAACCCTCGAAAAATTTTACGCCAAGAGGCAGCACGACATTTATGACACCTGGTGAACCACCTAACCCTTTTTTTTTGTTTTTTGTGGTGATTGAGGAGGGTTTAAAAGGCCTTTGCCCTTACAGCGACCGTCGACAACTGCGTCGAATGGTGTAGCCACTAAAACAATCCCTCCTCCTCTTCTGGGGAGACTCCTTTCCCGGAGTTACCTTGCATTACTTCGGGAAGGCCCAGAACGGTTTTCATTAAATGGACCAATACTATTCACCCACGTCTGGGTCCACCATATTTGCAGCCAGCTTCATGCTATAGGCCCGTCTGCTAATGTCTCAGTGCCGTCATACCAGTGGTATGTGTGGCATGCTCTCAGGTTCCTCTCACATGGGCGTATGGATGTTATACGCTATCGAGGTTTCTTTTGCATCTGAAGCAAAGAAGATGTTGCAATAATATTATACCGTCTTATGCCGTCGTGAGCACGTGACTTGACCGTCTGTTATTTGTCGTCAGTTCGTAGACAGTCCACCTCCTATCGAGACCTGATTTATTTTTCCCTGCAGGAGCAGCACTATCCTCTTTGCAACACTTTTAACTGCGTTCCAACAGTTGTCGGCTGTACTCCTTGTCCGTCATAACGTTGTCCCATTTCTTGCTCAAGTATATCTATTGGGAGCTTGCCAGCGATGACACAAACCGCGTCGTCTGATACGGTTCTGGATGCGCACGTGACTCTTAGTGCATTTCGCCGGTGCACTTGAACTACTGGTCTAACATTCGGTGGCTTAGCTCCTGCCCATATAGGAGCAGCAATAAGATGACTGAGTCCACCACCTTCTGCCTTCTGGCGCCTTGCGGTCCGCCTTTGTTTGGAAGAATTCTTGTAAGAGCACCGTTGACTGCCGCTGCTTTGGAACCCACAGTTGCTAAATGTTTCTTAAAGCAAAGCCGTGCATCAATCATCACGCTTAACTACTTTATTGCCTCTTGTATTTCATGGCACAGTATTTCATGGCCACCTATTCGCAATTTCTTCGCGCAGTTACGAGGAGCGCTTCTGTTATTTGTACGGCCAACTTCAGCCCCGCTGCAGAAAGCCATAGTTGGACCCTAGCTGCTGCATCATTACACTTCTCCTGCAGGTAGTTTAGCTTCTTGTCCGTGACCACGAGAGCGATGTCATAGGTATAGCCACCAGTGTTGCTTTATCCGTCAATTTTAACCTCAGTACTCCGTCGTACATGGCACTCCACAGTGAAGATCCAAGGACTGATCCCTGAGGGACGCCCCCAGTGACTTTATATTTCTTTAGACCGTCATTCAAATGATGCTGCAAGATTCCCTAAAGTAGCTTCGTATTATGCGTATTAGATATCCAGAGGCTTGGAGATTTCTTAAATACAGCAAAACGTTTAAGAAATCTCCCAGTCCCTGGAACCACCTGATCCTGGTGATTATATGGTTCAGGCAAAATAAAGTAATAGTTGTTTGAAACATAGACTTATTTACAGGTTGAGCCTAGGTTTTTCAATTTGTGATATGACATAATTCTTCTTATCCTTTTTGTCAAAAGAAAACAATCTATTCATACCTCAAACTGGAATTGAGCTCGCAAAGTGTGAAATAATAGCCGATATATCAGGTGCAAACATACTGGATTTGGCGATCGCTTTTCTAGAAATATTTCAACAAGTTGAATATTCCGATAGACCAATACTCGAAACCCATTCAAATAATTTTTTTTTAAATTGTCCATGAAGTTCAATATGCCTTTGCATTCGTTATCAAATCACCCTTTCCACTACGATTGAGGTAACTCCAAGAATGTGACTTGAGGATATAGCAACTAATACATTCATTAAACTGAATATTTACGATCCGGCCGCTCTTTCTTTTCCTTATACAAAGCAAGCAGTGAAACGTTCGCAATCTTAGCTACCTTGAAACATACACCGGGAGTATCACCCACGGCGTCACATTTTCGACCGAAACCAGCAACCAAGGCTTCATCGTTTTCTTCTATGCGGTAGTTTTCTTGCCATTTTTGATGAGCTGCTCTCTTATGCACTTATGGACAACAGAAATAGGCTGCTTAGACTCAATGCCAACTTTTCAAGCACGATGCCTTAAGCATGAGACGCTCCTCTAAAAGGATTGGTCTTCCATTTGGTTTCCAAATGGGCTTTTTTGTAGTCTTTGTCAGCTCAACGCTAATCTTGACGATGGTTCACATACTTTCTTGCTGTGATTTCTCAAGCAATGGCGGAAATAAAATGCGCATATAAAATCGCTGATCTGGCACTTTTGCTGTATGTATGAATGAAAATAATAATTGAGTGCTAAATCAAAATGGTTAATGACCTATCGTTTTGATGCTTTATATGCTCATATATTCATATGTTTTTGGATTACGTGTAAGTGCTTGCATTATCATGACTTTTCTTGTCTTTTCGAACAGTCCAGGCAAATCCCTAATTCGTCGCCCTGTGAACGATTTATGTAAATGCATCAATATTGAGCTTTGTCAACATTTCTTTATAACAATCAGCATTAGCCTGTTTTTCAGTGATCCTTAAATTATATAACAGTCACATCTAATCCAGTATCCAATTCAATATTGCATATGCCCGGTGGTGATAATTATAGTCCATATTAAAGGGGTATAACTCACTTTATTCAATGCTATCAAATCTCTCATCTGATATTAGACAAGCTCCATTAGAACGCGTTCATACAGGCAAACTTTTGCTGCTTCAACTTTGCGAATTTCCTTTTGGTGTTCACAGACCTTCCAATTATTAGTTTTCAATTTACAGTCAACAAAAACATTGAGAAGAAAGAGAACACAAAGACTGCTGATACAGCATCACAAGTAATGAGTTGAAGCAGCAAATGTTACCCTGTATGAATGCGGCCTTACTATTACTCATTAAGTGCTTCCAAACAAGTTTAAATTTAACAGCTCTTTCCAGTGCTGCCAGCATATGATAATTTACGCCAGTTGCCACTTGCTAACTCTTGGCGAATCAAAGTCGCCTTTATATGTACAGATATAAAGATTATCGATATATTTAGTAAATAATAATAAAAATAATAATAAAAATAAAAATAAAAATAAATTGTCTTTTTAAACTTCTGTTGTGTGCTTTCTAAAAATTTTAGAATATCTCTGATATCTGTAGAACTGAGATCTTCCAACTCATTAAAAAATTGTTTACCCAGAATAGTAAACCTGCGTCTGAATAGAGCAGGACAGTGGCACAGTAGGTGCGAGATTGTATCTTCCTCGACCTCATCTACACAATTTCTACAGAAGTCATGTATTTGCACACCCATCCTTTGGGTGTGTCTACCTATTAGGTAGTGGCCCGTTATGACTGAGATCAATGTGCCAAGACTGTGTTTATTTTGGCTTAGCAGAGATGCTGTCGTTTAGCATTTAGAGTCGGCCACAGTTGACCAGCTCCTAAACTGGTAGTACTTAAAATAAATGTTTTGTTATGTTGGACTGCTGAGGCTACTCAATTACATTATTCTTAGAATATTTTGGAAAGCTACCATAACAAGTCTGATGCTGAGTTGCTTTAACCGGATATTAATACGAGAGTTGCCTTTTAACTGGGCCATTTTTGCTACGCTACGTGTAGTACTCACCGTAGTCGAATTAGTTGGTACATGACTACTATTTAGTAGTGCACGGGTTCGAAACCCCCGACATGAAACATTAGAAAAAGTTATTTCAACCGCGGCCACCTCTAGGCAGGCAATGGCAAGCCTCCGAAAGCATTACTGACATAAAAAATGTAAAAAAAAAACCCTCTACCATCTCAATTTGCAGACAAACGTGAAAACGCACACTCTAATTTTGAGGATGAGCTCGGCGTGTAAGCGCCAATTATTATTATTATTAATAAAGGGTGGTTAAATTTCAAGGGCCGATGTTGAATGTGAACCACACCTAAACGTCAACGACACCGTTGGACTTCTTTCTTTGGGGTTATTTGAAAGAAAAGGTGTACGTCGATAAGCCAGCAACAATTCAAGAGCTAAAGGATAAGATAATTCGGCACATTAACGGCATAGAATCTCAATTTTTGGACCATCGGATGGAGGTGTGCCGCCGAGGGCGCGGTGGCCACTTGGCCGATATTTTGTTCCATACATAATTGATTCATACCAATGTTATCATAATAAAGAGAAATGACAATAATTTTCTAAAAAGATTGTATAGTATTCAAAATCAACACCGGCCCTTAAAACTTAACCCCCCTTATAAAGATACCAGACTTTCTGTAAAAAATCATGAATTTTGCATGTCGGTATTTATCCCTATGATTAAATACCCTTCAGAATTAAGCGAACATTCCTTTCCTCTTTTATAGAATAAAGCACACCCTAATGTACAATAATGCGCGGCTTCGCAAAACATTCTCGATGCAAGTCCTGCTGTTGCAACTAAACTACTTACTTTGTGTGTCTCGTGGAGGAGCGGTAAGCTGCCTGCCGCGTGTGCATGATTTAAGACGTCTTTGCGCTCTGTTTCTTTGCTACTTGCATTCGCTCACGCTTTTTCAGTTTATTTGTAAAATTATTTCACTGTTATTTTCTTTCCCGCACTTTTTTACCTAACCAACTTTTATCCTTTATGCCTTACAAAGGCATGCAAACGAGTTGCATTCAAACAACTGAGAAATTTTATTGTTGTTACTATTATTTCATGCCTTTCATTTATTATTTTTCTAACTTCTTATAGAATCGCCTCCATTCCCCCTGCATTGTTTCCCCAGTTGTTTAGTACTTATTTTTTTATTCGCTAACTATTTACAAACAATTTCTCTTCTACAAATCGCCAGTTGTTTTTCACTGTTTTATTCTTCGCATTATTATTACTTTTGTAGTTATTTCGTTCATCTGCTCGACTTCTACTTTACTTTTACCAGCACAATGCAAATCAAAGTTTTCAAATCCCTTTGTTATGGAAAATAACTTAAACGAAGATTTTGTAGCGAAAGCGGGTAGTAGGTCAGCATTTGTTGTTGTAGTAGTATGCTGCACTGCTATTTTGACATAGTTCTGCTCCTCCTATTTGCTGCTTTTCTAGTTATTGCAAAAGTGTGAAAAGCGGATTTCGCTTAGCTGAGCTTCACTCTGATGTTGTTTCGTGTTTATTTCGGGAATTTTTGTAGGAAAAGCTTTGTGTAGCAAACAGATTTTCATTGATTTTTCGCCACATAACTCTCGCATATATTTCTACAGATTTTAAATCCATCCCATACCACTCCAAAGCACAGCTAAATCGGCAATGTTGTAAAGTCTTTTCACTCTCGCGCTTCCAGTGAATCGCAAGTGCTTGAATTTAAAGGGTAAAATACGCAACATTCAGTAATTCGAAATTTTTCAATTGCTGCGGCTTTGTGAATTATTACTGCTTTTCAGGGAAACCATTTCTAAAGATTACTTGGCTATTGTGAAGCGCCTGCGAGTGTGAGCGTATGAAATTACACGAACTATGAAAGAGCCAATTATAGATTCTGCACGACGCCTACGCAACTTCTCTTGAAACAAAATTGGTGAGTGAATTAAGAGCGCACAAGTAGGGAAATGCTAAAGCCGAGGTAGCCACAATGAAGGAAGCAGTGGCTTGATTGCTTGCTTCTGCAATTACTGTAAAGGGCGTAAGTATCTACTCCGACAACCAAGCTCCAATTTGGAACTTGGGCTCGTTATCTGTGTGTTCGAAATTAGTCGAGGAATCTCTAACTTCTTTCTCGATTGCTCGACGATATTAAGCTTATCTGTGTTCCCAGTCACAGCTGCATAGAAGAAAACTACTGCACTGATGAGTGCAAGGGACCCTGGAGACGGTCTCATTGCAAAACGAGAGGATTGGAGTTGCCTTAAGAACCTGTGGTCTACTCGTGGAAAGATGGGTCTTGCGTCAACTCAGCGAGCACTGGGCTAGTGCAGATTCTGTAGGTATCCTTATTGCCCCTTAGTTGCGCGGGCAGTGTAACTTCGGATTGCTTTCTGCAGAAGCTGTCTGGAGGATGAGGTGGAATTATCACAGCATCTTCTTTTCAGCTGCTTTGAATTGTTTTTCAACTTTAATAATTGGGAGTTAGTATTTCGACCTTTGAATCTTGGGGCCTATACATTATTCATCACAATACTTCGCTCGCTTAGTAAACATAATATGAAGCAGGATTGGCCTGATTGTATATGATTTCTTCTGGTCTTACCAGTCAAAATATCTTTTTCTTGGCACTATGGCATCTTAATCGAGAAGAAGGTGTATTGGAGCTTCCGGAAATTGGTCGCAGAAACAACATCAGTCGGTTGGCTACATCCCGAGCCTATGCAGATGACAGTGGCGAGAATGCTAGTGTACGTTCTCAGTTTATCGCTGGAAGGACATGAGATGTCTGAATCTCTTTTGATTGTTTTCACCAAATAAAAACTTAGACTAGTTTCATTGTTTGGTGCCAGTTTTTCTTTATAAGCTGCGTCTTTCAAAAGTGAAGCCTAGATGTTAGTAGTAAATAATTGCTAGATTATGTCTTTTCTTTATGTAATCTTTGAAATTTGTCTTTGAACAAGTATGCAGATGTAAAATTTTGCACGATAGAACGGGCGTTGAAATTAATGAAACTTATTATGAAAATTCGAGCTTCGTTCCAATGAGTCAGTAATTCAAAGGGGGTAAAAAAATTTCAAAAAACTGGTTCTGTCGAGCATAGTAAAAGGACTGGAAGGCCAAAAACTGGGAGTTTTGTGTAGAATATTGCTGCTGTAGCGCCAAATATTGCCGAACAAGCTGCACCAACAACATCGATACCTTAACGTTCTCAACAATTAGGCACTCATGAATTGATTGTTGTCGATGTACTCATGTTGGACATTCAAATGATATAATTTTTTGCTTATAATTGTTAAGAGCCGTGGTTTGAATGAGAATAGTGAATCTTGAAATGGTCTCAATTTTTACGTATTTTATTTTAAAATAACACCTAGGCGCGTGTTTTGAATGACCCTTTATCTGTTGGCCTTAGCTTTTCCCTAATAGTAATTTATGCCAAGGCAAGGAAGGGCTTATCAGTAGAGAAGCCACATCTCTCTTCAGCCAATGTATTAGCCGCTTCATTTCCAGGTATTCCCATGTTTACTGGGATCATATGAGCCTATATTCAGCTACAAGTCTAGAGCCATAAGTCTCCTCACGCATAAATTTCGTATGGATTAAACTGAAAGTAATGAATATGAATATATAACTTGTTTTGTCTATTTTAAGAAAACAAAAACAAAAAAAAACCATTGCACATAGTCTGAAACTCGATATTTCTGCCTCACAGTACTACTATTTGAAGCCCGCGCCAATGAAGTACTATAAAGGGTGGTTAAGTTTTAAGGGCCGGTGTTAATTTTGAATGAAATATAATTTTGTAAGAAATTATTATCATTTCTCTTTATTATGACAATACTGGTGTGATTCAATTACGTATAAAATAAAATAATGGCCAAATGGCCGCCGCAACCTCGGCGGTACACCTCCATCCGATGGTCCAAATTTTCGATGACGCTGAGCCATAATTGAGGTTCTATACCGTTAATGTGCCGAATTATTTCATCCTTTAGCTCTTGAATTGTTGCTGGCTTATCGACGTACACCTTTTCTTTCAAATAACCCCAAAGAAAGAAGTCCAACGGTATCGTTGACGCTTAGGTGTGGTTCACATTCAACATCGGCCCTTGAAATTTAACCACCCTTTAGATATAATCGAACACCCGGTCATCAGAATGCACTCATACATATGAACATACTTATGTGTCCACTTAAGAAACAAAATTCTACTTGAAATAATTTCTCAAATACCGTTAAATAAGCCTACGAAGTACTTGAGCATGTCAACTGAAAACCACAAACTTGACAGCAACAAGATCTCTGTAACGAAAGTAGCAACAACAATAGTGGAAACAAATACAAGTACATATAACAATGACTACAACAAGCATTCAAACAAGTAAACATAAATAGCAAAAGAGGATTGAGGAGGGTACTCAGTCAAGTATATCACATATGTCATTTCCAATAAGGAATGTCGCCGCAACCAGACCCAAGTAAGGAGAAAGGGAGCACAGACAATTCGAACACAATTGGCTACTTCGGTTGCTTTGATGGGTCTTAAGGAATTTTGGCGACTTCAATTCAAATGCAGTTATTGGCCATGAGTGGTAGTAAATTAGATGCGGTGCATGATATGGCCTGCAGGAAATTCACCTTCTCGAAACTGTTGCGTTTCCTTCCGTTTACTTACTTGTATGAAGTGCCATATTCTGAGTTCAACGAAAATAAAATAAAGGATAGTCTGTACGTGGAAGTTTAACCCTCTTCCAGGCAGTGGTTGCTATTACTACAGCGGACAAAAAATTATGGTTAGTTAACTTGGGAAGATCTTTGAGGTGTTCATCAATTCTGGGCCGGGATAACTAAAGCAGGTCTGGAATTTCGCTATGTTCAGATGTCCAAAGTGAAAATGTATTTCCAAAAGTCAAAATAATCGGCAGTAGACTATCTACTAACTCCACCTTGCTCGACTTAAATGAGGGCACTTAGACCTTAACCACTCCCGAATAAACGGTGGTTGTTTGAAAAGCCTGTGCAAAAATAAAAACTATAAAAAATAAAAACGATTCAGTTTGGGGTAAGCCTATTTTATTTTTCGACATAGTCTCCTTTTAGGTTTACCGGTAAACCCTTTTGTAATTCGAAAAAAAAAGTCACTGAGAACCAATTCCAAATTGTAAGTTGTATATTGGTTTTGTTTGTTAATACTGGCTTTGTTTAATGAAAAAGAAAGACACGAGACGGACAGGGAACAGAATCACCGGAGCAGCAATTATTAAGAAAAAGTAGAAAGGAGAGGATGTTATGACCTCCACTTATGAATGATTCCAGCGGATTTGCATTCGAGTTCGAACGGTTGCAACTCTCCGAGTATTCTCCAATAAATCACAAATCACAAGTCTTGTCGTTGAAAGTGAATTAACCTCATCTCATTTTCATATAAATAAAAAAAAAAACATGGACTTCATTGGATTTTCAAACAAGATTCACTTAATCAACAAACGTAACCCGTACATTACAATGAATTGAAGTTGAAAGATTGAGAAGGATTCATAATACAGTTTGTTTTCATTTTTGATAAGGGATTGGAACGGGTTTGAGAACAACTTCAGAGTGAAACTAATTAGCGTTTATTTCGAAAAAAATTTAATGAAATTTCGCAAATTTTGTACACAATATCAACTTATTAAATATTTATGAAATCATTCAATAAAATTTCCATGAGCTGCAATAACCTCCTCGATCCGGTTCCGTAAACGATGCTCCATATTCATATTGAACATAACTGTATAATTGCAGCTTTCAGAGAAGGAATAATGTTATAAGGAAGTTTATTTGTTTCACACTCAACTACACACCATACAGCGTAGTCCCGGGGATTAATGTCTGGAGAAAAATGGCTATAAGTTCGGTGTTATGTGCCCGTGGAAAATTTCAGCCATCTAATCTTATGTCGCCCTCGTTTTGTGTGAAGGAGCAGAGTCTTGATGTCACCGCGTACATTATCAAACCAGAGTTTGACTACTGTCTCTAAAACCTGTATATATCGGCAAAATTAACTCGAAATCTTTGAGTAAAGAAGTTTAGCGGTATGACATGCCCTTTCTGGCTCATAACACCTAAAGCCATGCCAGTGGCTGCAAGCTTTGTATATGTGACAACATGAACCTCTGTAGGATTGGAACATACTGATCTGTTATTCTGATCACTCCTGTGGTTGGTCCTTTGGTCTTGGTCACAATCTTAGGCGCTTCAGGGCAATTGATTTTGATAAAGTCCCTCGCAAGGACCCTCATTGATTTTGAAGTTTGCCGTCAATGATCTCTTGCAGATCGGAAAGTTAACGTGCTAGTGACTCCAACTTAGATATAAGTATGAATAAATGAACAGCAGTATATTAAAATTCCGAAAAAAAACAAAAAAAAAAAAACATTAGAGTTACCTTTAAAGCCCGATAGTAAGAACTGAATAGCAAATTATTGAATTACACTGAGCTAAGCTTAAAAGCTTTTTGGGTTTCTGGTTGAATCCGTGAGCTAAAAAGCTGGTCATACAAATATTTCACTCTTTATTACAGATTTTCTTTGTAAGAAAATAGCGACTTATTTAGAAGTTTATTCAAAACATCTGAATATTCTCTATAAATAAAGAGTTGCGCATTTATGAAATTGAAAAAATGGCGCTTGTTAAAATCCCGCCATGTGAAATCCACTAGTCGCTTTAATGAAAGGGGAGACATACGGGAGTTATTCACTGTTCTGAATACATCAGATTCCTCTGGTTCGGAACCTATAATTTTCCCTACAGGGGTTTCTTGTGCGCAAAGATGCAAGGCCTTGTATTTATTTATATGTTTATATGTATTTATATATCTACTATATAGGCATGTGAATGAGTACACACGAGTGTTGGTGTCGAATGCGGTTGAAGGGTTGTAACTGTCGATTCAATTGGCCAGCCGAGCGCCCAAAAGTATGCTACACAATCGTAGATTATCCACTTGAGCGTTTGCATGCCAACTGGCTGACTATTGCACTTCGTTGGTGTTTGTTGGTGACAGTTGACAACTGATGCTGAGAAATACATGCACACACACACTTCAAATAATTGGCCTACATACACACACATTTAAGACAATTGAGCTGACAGCAACAACAATGAAAAGAAAATTTATAGCATTCATATCCATGGAAAGACAAGGGAGCAACCACTTGTCACTTCGTTTTATATCCTCTAAAATGTAAAATTGCCATTGACACTTGCAAATAAACTTAAGTGTGGTCAGCGTGAGTTGAATTACATACAACTAAACACCTGCATATGAATGTGTTTGTGAAGCATTATTTTAAGGCAAAAATATTCTTGAAATGCATTCGTACGACGACTGCAAGCCAAAAGGACGTGTTAAATACCCCTGTAGACAGAATTTTGGCAAAAATTTATTTGCAACAATGTTTGTATTTACGAGTATGTGGCTGACAGCATTGTTGCATTGAACTTGCTACAGTAAACATGTCAAAGTGCCAGCCACAGACACACGGGAGAATACAGGGCAGGCATTTGTATGTGATAAATTTTAAATATAAATCTTTCCCACAAATAAATGCAAATACATATGCACGCGTGTATGGGCGAGTCCAGGGCAAGTCGTATTTTGAAACTGTAAAAGATTAAAATCTCTGATAAAAGCATAGCTCTAGTAATTTTTTTCATGAGTTGGCAGCACTGTTAATAACATCTGGGCCAACTTTCATGTGAATGTCATTATCAGTAATATATTTACGGTTGTGTTTACCAAACGACCAAGAGTGCATTTTTCGATTTTTACAATGTCTGATTTGATTGAGCAGAGAAGTGCCATCAAATTTTGTTCGCGGAATGAAATTTCGGCTGCGGACACGTTTAGCATGTAGCAGAAGGCATTTGGTGAATCGACCATGTCGCAGAAAAATGTTTATAAGTGGTATAAAGACTTCAAAGAGGGTCAATAAAGTGAAGGAGTTAGTGCTCAAAAATCGTCGGTTGACTGTTAAAGACCTTACTGATATGATCGGAATATCAGAAGGATCTGTGAAAACCATTTTGAAAGACCATTTGGGCCTACGAAAAGTCAAATCTCGTTTGGTACCGAAAACTCTCAATTTCTTGGAAAAAAGTCGTCGCGTTGATGTGTGTGAAACAATGCTTTCAGACTATCAGGACAAGCTCAAATGCATCATTACGGGAGATGAGACTTGGATTTATTCTTACGACTCTGAAACAACCGACCAATCAAGCGAATATCGTGCTAAAGGCGAGGCCAGACCGAAAAGAGCACGTCAAAGTCGTTCAAAAATAAAGGTCATGATGACAGTTTTTTTCGATTCTCGTGATGTGGTGCACTATGAATTCCTTCCACCTGGCCAAAATGTTAATAAGGAATATTATTTGAGCGTTATGCTTCGTTTACGTGAAGCAATTCGTCTAAAAAGATCAGAATTATGGGCCAACAACTCTTGGTTTTTGTATTAGGATAATGCACCGTCTCACACTGCACTCGTTCTTCTTGATCATTTCGCCAAAAATTCCACGCATATCGTTCCGCAACCACCGTATTCGCCTGATTGCGCTCTGTGTGACTTCTGGCTATTCCCAAAACTCAAGAGACCACTCCGGGGAAGGCGTTTCGAGTCGATTGAGGAGATAAAAGCTGAATCGGAGAAGGTGCTGATGGCTATACCGGAAATGGACTATTTGGCATGTTTCGGAGATTGGAAAAATCGTTGGCATAAGTGTATTTCATCGAGAGGGGATTATTTTGAAGAGGATGAAATCGATTTACAAGAATAAATAAAGATTTTTCATTTTACAACCAAATTCCCCTTACTTTTTGCCCACAGTAGTATACTTTTACAGCAGTGACAGTCTGTGTCGTTCCAGTAATGTTCAACCGACTGAGCTTGGAACGCCGTAGGGCACATAGATGTGGCAGAAAGAGTAACGCAAAATTCCATCTTCCGAATTTGCAAAAGTTTGCAGGATTTATTTGAATACAGAGTAATTCTTTTATTTCACATTTAATCTACATTTGCTCATATTTTTAAATAAAAAAATAAATAAATATTTGAAATGGAAACACTGCCGGCAGGGTACTTTCTTGCCGATTATTTATTAATTATCCGATGCAAAGCAATTGCTTCCATCTATAAACAGGAACTTCGTAGGTTTTTGAAAATGTAGCAGAATTACCAAATTCAAAACGTCGTTCGGCACTTCTGCACCGCTCTAGCAAAATAATAACGCAACTACGCACATCAAACTGCGAATCTGAAGCTAGCATGTCAAGTGCCTCGTACTGTACGGCTGTACAACGTAAAACAGCAAACAATGAACAGCAAACGTTCATTAATAGCTGCTTCCGCTGCATAATACGAATTTTCTGGCCATGAGCTAAGGAAGGCTAATCAATCCGAAGTGGCGACTGAAATCCGTAGAAGGAAATAGATATGGATCGGCCGCACGCTGAAGATAAGGGACGACAACATCGCCAAAAAGGCGATGAAATGTAGCCAGACCACAAACCACCTGGCGCCGTTAAACGGAGGCTGAAATGAGGTCTTTGAATAAGACTTGGAATAAACAAAAGCGCGTCGATGGTGAAGAGGAGTTGTCGACGGCCTATGCTAAAGATCATTCGTGACATTTACGATTGGCTAAAAGTGAAAGGTTTATAGGTTTAAACGAATATTGTACGGGGAATGATATACCAAGGATCCTATCGAACAACTTTTGTGTAAAGTGGCCCCTGCATATTTTTTGCTGGTGCCTACAACTTTGTTTACCAATTGCTGCTTCATACTCGGGATGTACTACCCGGCGAATGGTAGTCACGCATCAACTCATCAGCAGTAGGCAAAATAAATTTTGATGATTTAATGATGATGAAAATAAATACCAGAAGAATTTGAACGAGACGAAGAATAATTGGCTGTATAACAAGGGCCAAAGTGTTGTTTTTTACTCAGCTCAGGAGATCACCTTGCGCCTCCTGGGCCATTGTACTGCTCTATCCAGGCGTATATTTACCATTTTAGGTAAGAAAGTTTTTATCGAATTGGAAGATCTCAGTACTGTGGAAATCAGTAGTGCGATTCACTAATTTTTAACGATTCGATAATTGTTAATTTTGTCTACAGTATTTGCCGTTAACTAACACTAAACAGCTGCCTTCTTGTATTTATTTAAACTGATAGAGTGTGGCATCTTTGTCAAATTAAAAATCAAAATGAGTGAATATTTCAAAGAATAATAACAAAAAGACAAACCAGCCAAGCTGTTTTATTCAATTTTGAGTGTTTTTTTAATTATATTTATATAAAGTAAGTAAAACAAAATAATCGTTTCTTTGAAATTAATCTTTATTTAATACTTTTTGTACATATTGTTGCTTTCTTCTTCTTCTTAATTGGCGCGATAACCGCTTACGCGATTTTGGCCGAGTTTAATAAAGCGCGCCAGTCGTTTCTTTCTCGTGCTAACCGGCACCAGTTAGGCACACCAAGTGAAGCCAAGTCCTTCTCCACTTGATCTTTCCAACGCAGAGGAGGCCTTCCTCTACTACCACCAGCTGGTACCGGATCGAATACTTTCAGAGCCGGAGTATTTTTATTCATTCGGACGACATGACCCAGCTAGAGCAGCTCATCGTTTCATCGCCTGCGATATTCGATGTTGCCACGGGCAAAGGTCCCAAAATCTTGCGCAGAATCTTTCTCTCGAACACTCCAAGCGTCACTTCATCGGATGTTGTCATCGTCCACGCTTCTGCGCCATACTTTAGGACGGGCATGATGAGAGCCTTGTAGAGTGTTAGTTTTGTTCGTCGAGAGCGGACTTTACTGCTCAGTTGCCTACTTAGTCCAAAGTAGCACTTGTTGGCAAGAGAGATTCTGCGTTGGACTTCAAGGCTGACATTGTTTCGGTGTTAATGCTGGTTCCTATGTATACGAAACCCTTTACAACCTCGAAATTATAACTGTCAACAATGACGTGGGTGCCGATACGCGAGTGCGCTGACTGTTTGTTTGAAGACAGGAGGTACTTCGTTTTGTCCTCGTTCACGTTCATGACGCATTGCATTAATATTAATAACAATTCTAATTTGTAATATTTTTTAATAAAATTTTTTGTCAGTATAGTTGAATATGTTGGCGGTTGCCGTAGCCGAATGGGCTGGTGCGTGACTACCATTCGGAATTCACAGGGAGTACATAAAAATATCTGCCGTTCGGAGTCAGCTTGAAACTGTAGGTCCGTCCGTTTGTGGAACAACATCAAGGCGCACACCACAAATACGAGGAGGAAGTCCGCCAAACACCCAAAAAAAGTGTACGCGCCAATTATATATATATATAGTTGAACATATATATAGTTGAATATATGTTAAGTAAGTTATAATTTGTCCGATCCTCAAATAATCATGCCTACTTATAAAAAAAATTCACGAAAATCACTTAATTTTCACGCGTTCATAGTGGCGTTCCCCCTTAAAAGATTTAACCAGAACAAAATCTAAATGATATTTAATCAAGCGAAAGTATCGCTTACAAGGGCAATCGAATTAATATCCTGTTATAGGTTATGTAAACACTCTTCAATATATGTGTGCATGTGCTGGTGTGTGTGCAAATTTGTTAAGAGCAAGTGTGTGTTAATTGCTTGTTGAAATTTTCGGAATGTCAAATATTGCAATGCAAATATTTTTACCACAAACTGCTTGAAAACAAAGATATACACAAATAAAATAACTATCATTATGCATAAATAGTTTGAAGTTGTGTGCATATTTAATGTGCATGTAATTGTTGTTTCACTCCGCCATAGGCACATAAATGCATTACGGGTGGTTCCAAGAGAAATGGCTTCATTTCCAAAGTGTTTTACATAGGACTTGAGTAAGGAATTTATATAAATATAAAGCCAAGTTCACAATTTGGAAAACAGCTATTTATAAATCCAGCATTTGTTTTGAATTAAATGAGTATTTTTCTTATTTCATTCTTCATTCTTTATTTTCCTTCTTTAAATGCTTAACAACAAATGTCCTTCTTACACGGATAGCCGTCAAGCTCACTCCGATGCTACTGAGACCCAGAGCGATGACGCGAAACACCCCCAAACATCACATTTCCTCCATCGTGTTTAACTGTTCTTAGAAGGCTCTTTAAGCTCTTTGTTCTACATCTGACCCAAATAAATTGAATTTTGATTTATCACTAAATATGGTGGTGTTCCAAAAAGCGTTGGGCTTATTAAAATGGTGTTTAGCAAATTCTAGCCTCTTTACCTTCGAAATGAAGGGTTTGCGTCGAGGAACCCGGCCATGACACCCACCCTTATAAAGGATATTTCGAACAGTTTGGGGGTTGAAATTGATTTCAAATAAATTTTGCAGGGTCGGACAATTTTATAGCCGAAGTTTTTGGATTTGTGCCACCGCGACACCACAATCCGCTGCTCTCGTTCGGTTAATTTTTTTGCAATAATGCATAACGATGTTTCGAACGCTGGACCATGATTTAGCGACAAGTTTGCCAATTGCGCGATAGGAATTTTTTCCAAAAAATACAGTTTTATCATTAATTGCCGTAGTTCTAGGGAAATTTCAGAAGGCCTTGGCTTCACTTGGTGTGCCCAACAGAAACGACTAGTGCACTTTGGTAAACTTGGCCAAAATGGCGTAAGCGGTTATCGTGCCAATAAAGAAGAAGAAGAACGATGTCACAAAAAACTGATGCACCTTAGTGGCCACGGGGTTAGTGGGTTTCTTCACGAAGTGCGCGATATGCATTTTGATTTCAACGCCCGTTTTCATAATAAGCCTAAATAACTTTAACGCGTTGCTCTATTGTGTATCTTTCCATGGTTCAAATTGAGTTAGTCTGAAATTGAAAAATGCCAAACCAAACATAGAAAAAAAGCTAAACATTTAGGCGTGGTTCACATTCAACATCGGCCCTTAAAATTTAACCATCCTTTATATAGCGCTTTTTATGCAGATACGTTGAGTATAAGAAAGTAACATTTTTAACCATTTTTAAATTTGAAGATTCGCATGTCAGAGTTTAGGAATTGATATGCGTTTTCGTAGAGTTCTCTAGGGGCCTAGTGTTCTCAGAATAAAGGGTTTACTACGTTTATCAAGCTTTCTGTTACGCCAAATAAATTAAGCAATAGGAGAGAAAACGAGAACTAGGGAGAACATTGAGTTATGCTCCTTTAATCAATGAAAACCCCCACAGGCCTTTATACCGAATGATTACGGGGACTCCCATGTAGGTTATGTTAGGTTGAAACGGTTGCCCTGTGGGACACACTCAGGCTCACGTCTTGATAGAGTAGGACAATGGCTCAGAAGGTGCGAGATCGTCTCTTCCTCTTCTTCATCTAGACAACTTCTGCATCGGCGGTCAATTTAATGCCGAGCCTCGCTAGTTCACCGGCTTTGCAGTTATCCTCAGTTTCACAATGGCTAAGAACCCATGTTACCTGGTGAAAAAACGCAGCAATTTCGTGCGGCAATTCATGGCTACCTTAGAGGTTGTCGATTGCTTTGTGGGGGATTTTGACTCCCATGTAAGCAAAAATGATTTTTGAGTGGTATCGTCTATTCAAGCAAGCCAGTTAGGCAATAAAGCTGGTGGGTGCTCTAGCCGGTCGATTGGTTGCCCAACTTTCTAATAGAAGCTACACGTTTGGAGAAAAAACAAATAGTAGAAATTTAGATGAAGAACAAAGTCTTTTGTTTGGGATCCATATCTAATGATGTATAAATTCTATCCGATCATACGATATGGCAATTTAAACGTGACACTACGTTTCGAACAAAACTATTTGAAGACTTTTTGTTTGGTTGTGCCAGTTTTGTGTTACTGAGTTTCAAAATAAACATAAAAAATTAGTAAGTTTGCTATATGTTGCAGTACCAAATGAAATGTTGAAGCAGATGGCCAAGAAAATGTGTGCGATTTATGTAGCCAATAAAGTATCAAAAGAAGTATAGCTCTAACGGCTCCATTCTAAAAAAATATTGACGTCGAAGGCAACACACGCTCTCGTGGCCAATGGTTGAAAATGTGGAGTCGGACCAGCATCTAAGCACTTATTTTATTTGTTAAAAACATTTTTGTTTATCAAAATCAATGTAAGACTTTTCTTCTTAAAGTAACAATATTTATTTTCGATACTATAATAATTGTAACAAAGAAACTTAGCAAATCGTTGATAAGAGAGGTAACAAGTTTTCACAAGAGAAGTAATTTTTATGCGAATATAATTTTATGTCCGAGCGAGTGTCTTTATTGGTTGATGCCAATTTACCGACTGACTCTGAGACTACGTCATACTTTGCTTCAGTCCTCTGTTCGTTCTTATACTCCTGTGTTCGTCAGTTCGCTGTGTTGCATTTGGTTATGTTAAAGTGTTAAAAGGCGAGTCCGCTTCTCGTTGTCTTATGTCCGTCTGTCACTCCTACATTCGGCCTTCCTGACTCAGGATTCGACCCGAATTCTGGACGCCATGGTTTGATATATTCTGCCGCCGTTGTGGTCAAATTGGGTCCCTCTACTTCATCAACTTTCTGCGTTTTATAACGTCCATGCGGTAACTTTTCTATAATTTTATATGGTCCCAAATATTTCCTTTTCAATTTTAAGCTTGTACAGAATTGAGTGTGTTTTATGTGCACTAAGTCGTTGACGTTGTAATTCACGTCTTCTTGTCGTTTACGGTTATAGCTTCGACGGTTTTCTTCTTGAATGGCAGAAATGTTTTCGAGTTCCGTCGAGTCGTCGAGTTTCGTTGCGGTCAGACACGACCGATTCAATGGCTTCACTTTCCATTATTTCGTCTAATCGTGGTGATTCTGCAAGTCTCATGTCACAACCTGTCTTATAGCTTAAATGACGCTATCTTAGTGCTTTTCGGGACAGAGTTGTTGATATACTGTTGAACTTTACCAATGTGCATATACCACTGATCCGGATTGTCTTCTGACAGCTTTGCCAGCATGGCCATCACGATTCTGTGTACTCGCTCTACCTGACCATTGCCTCTTGGAACTCCCGTTGTAATGAGTAAATGCTGAACTTGATTTTTCTTGCAGTAATCCTCAAAGGCGTGCGAAGTAAAGGCGGAGCCGCTATCGGTTACGATCCTCTTCGGATTTCCAAACGCGGCTTCCTGCTTTGTTAATTGATCAACTACCGCATCTGCACCGGTATCTTTTGTTGGATAAAGCCACACAAATTTTGAAAAGCATCTACGATTACGAGGATACAATTATATAGCTAGCGCGTCATCGTGAGTGGGCCAACATGGTCTATATGAAACGTTAACAGTGGCTTATCTTCCTTATGAATAGGTACTAGTAAGCCATCTTTTTTACCGGTTTTCGAATTCACTAAAATGCAAGCGATGCAACTATTCACCGTTTCTGCAACCTTAGCTTCCAGACGAGGTACGTAGAAGTCCTTCTCAACTAAGAGTTGAGGCTGGACAGCTAAACAATCAGATACGGCCACTCTTGTAGTAAGTGGAAAGTACTTCGCAAGATTTTTGGCCCTGATGCGTAGATGACAGTTACTGCATTCAAATGAATCAGGAGCTGTATGAACTTTACAGAGATATTGATATAGTCAAATAAGTCACCCTGCAGCGACTAAGGTGGCTGGGTTATGTGGTCCGTATAGAACGAATTGCTTCGGCGAAGAAGGTGTTTGAAACAGTAAATGGTGGTCGGCCGCGAAGAGGATTTCCTCGTGTCCGGTGAAAGGATCAAACTGACCAAATGACCTGGCTTCTTTTGGCTTAAAAAACCGGAAATGTGTGCGGAAAAGAGAGACACGTGGCGAGACAAGCAGGCTTTAACTTGGTAATGTTATAGTCTTCTTTGTAATAGTTAATGAAATAAACTTTTTTAATTAAGCCTTTTATTTCTAATTCAGCCACCGGACTTCCTGTCCGTTCTGACTGGAGTTTATTTCAATATATCGTATTATGCAGCCACCATAAGTTGTTTATAATAGGTTTTTTCTCTTTATACTGGATTGGATCGAGGGGAAAATCTGCACCGAAGCTTGCACCTTTGTCTTCACCGACGGTTCTAAGATGAAATCGGGAGTCGGAGCAGGGTTTTCTCTAAATCGGCCTTTAAGCTGCCGAATACTGCTATTGTTTTTCAAGTAGAAGTCTTTGCGATCTTGCAGGCATGTAAAATCCTTAAGGAAGGCGTTAACGAGGGAGATATTAACATTTTTTCCGACAGTCAAGCCGCGATCAAGGCTCTGACGACGGCATGGTGCGGAAAGAAACTAGTAAACTCTTGTGAGGAGGAGATCAAATCTCTTAGGTGTCCAGGTAACATTTCTCTGATCTGGGGTCCAGGACACAGGAACAGAGGGGGAAATAAATTTTCTGATGAGCTTGCCAGGAAGGAAACTGAATTGCTCTCAGAGACCTCCTACCCAGTCATCCGCATCCCTCTGATAGTTCTTAAAGGGGAACTGCACAAATTATTTCTCAGGAAAGCGCAGAAAAGATGGAGCTTCATTTCTTCATGTGCTATTTGGCCCTAGTACAAAAAGCGAAGGACTCAGAAAGTCCTTTGGACTCCTCGCCATTCAATTTCCAAACACGTAGCTATGTTTACCGGTCACTGGACGATTGGCACACACCCGGAAAAGCTAGATCAAAGAAAACATTTAAAAACTAGTAAGAAATCCGGTTTACAAAGTTGATACTTCCTACCAATAAATTATAGTAAATGACTTGAGAAAAAGTCATCCTTCACTTCTTAAGTAAGTAACTCTTAATTAATTACTTTGTGTCTCCAGACTTCAAAACTACCTTGAGTTTCGAATGGGTCTTGGTTGGTTGGTTGGTTTAACCTTCCTACGGTCTTCGGGTCATTTTTGACCCATTTCAGGAAAAAAATTAAGTTTTTTCAAGAACCAAATTTTTTCAGGACTTGATGTTTCGTGACTTTTTCTAATTTATTATATTTTATATAATAAGCGTAAAATTAAAAAAAAATTATTTGGGCTCTGTCGCGTATAAATTTTTATACATCTACGACCCTCGGGTCAAATTTGACCCAACGTATAAATCAGACGTTATTTGAGTTAAATTTATTTGCTAATTGCAAATTTTCGGCTCAGCGGTTGCATTGTATTATTTAATCTGCTTTTATTGAGTTCACAGTAAACATAAATTTAAAAAGCACGTGCTTTGTTTGGTTATTCGACTATTTATTTCGTAACAATGAGTGATAGTGAAAGTGAATTCTCTTTGGACGCGTTTTCGGATGATGAGGAATCATGTTCTGAATTCGAAGATCATGTTGAGGTTGCAGATTCTTCCGACAGTGATTTTAGTGATGACGAAAATTCTCTTGTGCCTTCTGAAATCATGTCCTCAAAAAATGGTCAAATAAACTTTTCAAAAATCCCTCTTGTAACAAGTGCCGGGAGAGCTTGAAGAGAAAATATTATCAGCCTGATTCCTGGACTAACGCGTTACTCGTGCGCACGAATTATCGAAAAAGAAATTTCTAGCTTTGAACTATTTTTTCCACCTCCTTTGATACGTCGATATTGACCTACACAAACATTGAGGGAAAACGAATATGCGGTGAAGAATGGGTGGATATTGAAAACATCGAACTATTTGCATTTATTGGATTGCTAATATTAGCTGGCGTTTTTCGATCAAATAACGAAAGCTGTGAAAGTCTTTGGAACCCTGAAACCGGAAGACCAATATTCGCTGCAACTATGCCTTTGAAGACTTTCACAAAAATATCGAGAGTGATTAGGTTCGACAACAGGGAAACTCGAAGTGAACGAAGATCGTTGGCTAAATTTGCTCCTATACGTGATTTGTGGAATCAATGGGTTGAGATATTACCTAAGCTTTACAATTCAACGGAAAACGTGACCATCGATGAACAATTAGTTGCTTTCTGAGGAAGATGTCCATTCCGCCAGTACATGCCAGAAAAGCCTGCAAAGTATGGAATCAAATTTTGGGTACTTTGTAATCCAACAAAGAGCTATGTTTGGAACATCCAACCTTACACTGACAAGGCAATCGGAAGAGCCCCCGAAAAAAAATCAAGACATGCGTGTTGTTCTTGATTTGATTGAAGGGCTAAAAGGACATAACCTCACAACGGACAATTTTTTCACGTCTTATCAATTGGCACAAAAATTATTGGAGAAACGTATTACGATAGTAGGAACAATACGCAAAAACAAGCCCGAACCAGACTTAGTGAACATAAAAATAAGACCACTAAATTCATCAATCTTCGCTTTTACCGAACAAACAACTCTCGTTTAGTACATACCTAAGAAGAATAGAGCTGTGATTCTACTTAGCACTATACACCATGATTCAAAAATTAGTAATCGTCGGGATAAAAAGTCAGAAATAATACTGGACTACAATAAATGTAAAGGTGGACAAAGCTGTAACGGTTACACTTGCAAACGAATGACAAAACGGTGGCCTCAAGTAGTGTTTAGTAACATAATCGACATTTCAGCTTATAACGCTTTCGTTTTATTCAAATCCGCCAACCACACCTGGAAAGAGGGCTGTCTTACAAAGCGCCGTTTTTACTTGGAAAACCTTGGTATGCAGCTCGTAATACCCTATATAAAAAAGCGACAAACTTTACTACGAGCACATTTTTCACTTGAAATTGCCAAAAAAATACGAAAGGATTCTCAACTGGATGCACAACCATCATCATCAGGTCAATTTGGAAACACGGCGGAAAAGAAAATAACTAAAAGAAGTCGATGTCAACTATGCCCAAAAACTGATAACAAAACAGGATTAGTTTGCGACATTTGTAATAAATATATATGTAAACAACATTCTAAAACTCTTACTTTGTGTACAAACTGTCTGAAATAATTTATTTCTTTTTTCTTTCATTATTAAATACACTTTTTATTTAAAGTTTTCGTTATTCATGATTATTATTGAATAAACGTTTTTGTTAAAGTTTGTATTATTCACATAAAAATAAAATAAAAATTTTCATAAATATATTAATAAAAATATGATAATGGAATAAATATATTTCGAATTTCATTTTTATTTAAGATACCCATTTAATGGAAAAAAACTTAACAGTAAAAATAATCAAAAACCAAGTATAAACCTTGAAAAAATTGTATTGGGTCAAATTTGACCCGAAGTCCGTCCGCGTCAGTTAATTTGAAGACCGTAGGAAGGTTAAGGGTGACCCCGCATCGGAGTGCCACATAGACCGCAAGTTGGGTCCGTTGTGTTGCCCTAGAGCTCATTATGTTATATGATTTCCCCACCTAACCGAGATTTTTATTGTAAATTTTGGTCAAAAATATTAATTCGTTTAGAGAATTTGATGAGAGATTCGATTTTCAGGTTCGAGAGTACTGAAAGATTGTCAATTGTTGGAGAGCCTAGAAGAGCAAGTCGACTTCTGGCTAGACCGGGACAACTGCACAGGAAATGCCTGCTCGATACTTCCTCATCTTCGTCCTCGCAGTATCTGCACAGGTCGTTTTGAGGAACCCCGAGCCGACGTGCGTGAGTGCCCAAAAGGCAGTGGCCGGTGATAAGAGATATTATATGCCTTAGTTCGTGTTTCGAAAGACTTATAAGGGTTTTTGTCTGTTTCAGATTGTAGGATGGCCAGATTTGTCTGGTCGTAACGCAAGTTGTTTCCACTCACCACCTCCGATCACCAATGCTGTGAAATTCTCGATCAATGAGCAATTTACATGTTGAGAGCGGAATGTAGATTGTGGGTAAGTTACTAATGGGTCTTATTATTGGGTCTGTTAATTTATTTAAATATATACATACGTATATATACAATATATTTTTTGACTATACCATGCAAGACAGTTAAAATCATGAGGCGCGAATAAAGTACGAAATACTTCAAATTCAAAGCCATGGCCCTACTAAAATGTCATACCATTATCTGGAGACTTGCAAAATGACGAGAGTCATTCGAAGGCTGCAGAAATGGAAAAAGAGAAAATAAAGTGCAAAGACCAAGAAAAGTGCAAGACCCCAAAATAGGTAAACTTTGAGTTCGTTACGAACTTTAGTAGAGGCGACCAAACCGCAAGGCTCCAGATTTCTCTGACACCCTACCAATGGTTCACACAGCAAATCTGAAGATAGGGAACTATTGTTCAGGTTTTTTTGTTTCACTCGCCCCTTGAATAGAAGATTATCACCATGAATACAGAACTAGGGCCTAGGTATGCCGATTCCTGTTACCCGCAGCCACTTCGTTTTAACCTCACTTAACCTAACCTGTGTATTTGTTAGCTTATCTACACTCGTATGCCACCACTGACGAAAGATAATGCTTTAAGTGCAAAATGCGTGTGTCTTAGCACAATTTCTGTCACTTAATTTGCAACACATCTTCACGCACGTGAAGCACCAACAGCAACTTCACCAACAGTATAACACAAGAGAGAATCTGTCAGTCGTGTGCGCCTAAAGTTATGCACGACAACATAAAATGCTGCCTCCTGGCAAAGACGTCTCGTTCTACAGCAAGTGAGCAAACATCTTTCAGCAAAGAATGACTCGCCGGGAAACGGTTAAGTGCAGTTTAATGTGCAACGGGTAACTGTCACTTGACTTTGGCTGCTGCGTGCTATGAATGCTTTACGTTTCGTTGCATACTTGCAGGCGCCAAGCTTGTTTAAAAGTTAATTTTCAAGAAGTTACAGTGATGTAGGCGCTGAGTTTGAGTAAAGAATGGAAAGCGAAGCGATAGTGGCTAGGAAAAAGAGGCGCGCAAACACCGAGAAAGGGGGACGGCAGTGAGACACTACACTGCATTAGCTGCTTTTCGACTTCGCCCTTCAAATGCGGGTCACGTTAATTTCTTTTCACAAGAAATCTTCTAAAGCGAACTGGCAACAACAACAGAAATAATTGGAATAATACTTTCGAGCATGTGAAAAGTAAGGCAAAATCAAGTTGCCGTTGCATACTCAGGAAAAAAACTTCTTTGGTTTGCCGAAAAACTTTTCCTATTTTCGCTGGGATTTAAGTAATACGCGGAATGCGTGGCAACAACGCGTGACACGCGAATCCAAAACCTGCCACCAGGTCACGAATATAACTTGTATATATGTATGCGTTCGAGCACATGTACAGAAGCTTTCTGGCAAGGCATGAGAATATCGTGCACTTTGACCTGAACTCAAAAGAATCCGAAAAGAGCAGAACATGAAAGTAATACAGAACGAGAGGGAAGGGAAATAGTAAAGAAAATCAAAAACATTTGTAAGCGACAAGTGCAGTGTTGAGCGTGCAAAATAAACAAATCGCTAGTAGAGTAAGAAAAATAACTATGAAAAAAAAAACAAAACTTTAATATGACTGCAAAAACAAAAGAGCGCGAGCGCGCACAGTTCTGCATGAAAATGATATATTTGTACTGCAACATTCTCACCGCTTTTCCACCTCTTCTAAGCGTCAGACAGAGCTAACAAGGTAGCAGTGCGCGCTGATTTGGTTGCATGTTGCGAAGTGCAGCTGCTGCAAGAACTAACAGCGCGCGGCCAAAGCCTCTTTGGCTGGTCTCAGGCACACACATTTTTACCTACTCGTACCGACAGTTTGCACACTTGGCGTGTTTATGATATAAATTAAGTTAATTTAAGACACCTACTTGTGCCTGTGCCTGTGCCTGTTTCTACACCTATTTTGAAAGGGAAGTGTCTTTGCAACGACACTAATTTGTTTTCGTAGCACAATGGCACAGCGACATGCCTTGCAGGTCACGGCGTATGAGTTACTGGAGATAACAGCGCAGTGGTGAATTGTCTTGGCCTAGTGAAAGTGCGCAATTAGACGCGTTCTAAGTGAACTAAATTTCCCTTTTAAGTTTATAAGCACATTTGGGAAGCCGGCTTAAGAGAAAGTCAACTACAGAGCGATGTTCTTTGAGAAGGAGAATAAGAAGATTAGTGAATCAGTTTTCTTTTGTTTTATACGTGATTTTATTTACTGGATCACTTAGAAGTAAAGTTAGGCTTAAACGTAAGATTTTATACCTCATACTAATTTATGTAACTGCTGCAGCCAACGTGGGACGATATTTTTGCTGCCGGCGTGACATGTCGCGTGTGTGTGTGTGAGTAACAGCAAGATAGTTTGGGTACGCTTGCAAATTTTTGAGATATTTTCCTAGCCTAATTTTGATTTCGTCACCTGCGATGTGTAATGGAGGTTTTTACGGTACGGTTTTACGGTATTTGAGGTACGATCGCCTTGCTATTATTAGTTTTAGTATCTTGGATTATGACCGCCGCCGTAGTCGATTGGGTTGGTGCGCGACTACCATTCGTAAGTGCTCCGGGCATGAAACATAAAAGATTAGTAAAACATTTTTCTAAAGCGGCCGCCCCTCGGCAGGCAATGGGAAGCCTTCGAGTGGAGGTTTGACGTTCAAAAAGATTCTCATAAAAAAAGATAAATCCCCAAGGCATATGGTGTTCAAATTGGCTTTATATTCAAGGTGAAAAGACTCGTAGAGGTGTGACTAAGATCAGATCGTTAACTGGCTCTCAGCAAATTTGAAAGGATTAGATGATTTGCTGATGTAAGCGGGGCTATGACGGCGATTTGTTTATGAATAAACTAAGATTATGTTAATGATATATAAACAAAATCACATAGCCACAACTCAAGTTACTTTGCTGCAATCACAACTAATTGCACGAGTGTGTGAATACTTGTGAAATCAGAGGCAGAATTCTGCTGCTGGGTACTCGACATCCAGGCAGATGCAGGTCGTTTATAGATGGTCCAACATGTATACCTGCAAAATAACTAAAAAACGTTGCCCAATTTCAACAAATCCAGAGTTGAATAGTAGTAAAGACTGGCTAGTCATGTTACGAATTATGTCAACAATAACCAGCCACAGGTTATGATACTTTTTACCAGGAAGTACAAGGTCCCGACGGGGAACCTCCCGAAGCTAGGCAACAACGAGCTACTTCTCAAAGATCATGCGAGGCAGCTCGGAGTAATACTAGAAGCACAATATTGAGGAAACGGGGAAAAGCCAGTAATGCGTTGCACGCATATAAAATAATGCTGGTTGTTACTTGGGGTCTATCGCCCTCTCTGATGCATTAGTGCTACATGGCAGTAGTTGGGCCGATATTGCTGTATGAGGCCTTGGTATGGTGGACTGCGACAAGAAAATTGGTATACTTAATGCCACTGGAAAGGATTCAACGACTCGCTGCTCTGTGCATAACAGGAGCGATGAAAACCACTTCAACGGCGGCGCTGGATATGATACTCAGCATGCCAGCCATTGACCGGCAGCGAAATCCGCGAGGAACTTAGTGGCTGCTGGGGTATTCCCCTGCAAAACCTTCGGTCACAGCTCAATGGGAAAGTGGAGCTCAGGTTGCACAGACTACATGACTCCGTACTTTAATTGGGAGAGAAGGTTTAGTACTACAATTGAAGAGGAGGGATGGCGCAAAGGCATGAAGCCTGGCTATAGGACTTTTCACATCTATACAGACGGCTCTAAAACTCTAGACGGAGTGGAAGCGGGTATTTACTGCTCAAAACTAGGGATAAGGCAGCCTATCAAGCTGCCAGGCCACAGCAGTATTTTCCAAGCGGAAGTTTTTGCTGTGGGGAAAGCCGCGGAGCTAGTCGACACTAGAACAGGAAAGAATTGAACAATAATATATACGTGGATAGTCAAGCAGCAATAAAAGCAATAAGCTCATATTGCATTAAGTCAAAAATGTTCGACGGAGCAGGGAGGCCATAGAAAGGCTAGCCGCAAACATGGCAACTTCGATTTCGTGTCATTGAAGGAAATAGAAGGGGTATTTGCTGGAACTTGCATGACCATCGTGAAGAGCTAGCCTGGACAAAATATATGATATCAAATGCAAAACAAACAAACGTAGACACTTTTGTTTATCTGGGTTGTATCATTGCCGCTGACAGTAGATCGCAAATTTACTCAAATACGCTAACCGAAAAAAGGTTATAAAGTATCTAGGCATAAGACTGGACCTTTCTGAGGCCGAATAAAATACTCTCTGCTGTGCGTTTTAAGCCTCTGACCGATGGTAAAGATAGGGGGACCAACCCAATCGAAATGGGAAATAATAATTGCTACCACACGCTCCTTTCTCTTATACGGAGAACAGTGTCTAAATGAGCTAAAAGCGAATTACCGGTGTAGGCTCGTAGGCATCGGTGCAATGAACGGCAGTTCTGAGAGTTGTGTCGGCCTACCGCACAGTATCAGGGTCTGCTGTTCAAGTGATAAGTTGCTTAATACCAGGTGGAAAATTGAAATTGAAATTTGAAAAGGTCGACCCCAGCAGCACCAGGAGATTTGGTGGCCCCTAAAACCCCGGAAAAGGGGTATATGGTCAAGGAGGGAAGGAGGAAAGTATCAGAGAAAGAGATAGGAAAGAATAGAGACAGAGATAGAGATAGTTAGTCCTGTAAGAATTTTCCAGATTCTTTGACAAATCTGTAAATATCCTCCAGTTTTAGAGAACGGATATTACTCATTCTCATGACATCGGACCCCAAAACTCGCAGCCGTGCTCTAGAAAAGGCAGCACACTCACAGAGAAAGTGCTCAGTGCTATCCGCCTCCTCCAAGCACGACAGGCACATCGGGTCCTCAATAATTCCAATGGTGGTCATATGCTGACCCCATGGGTTGTGTCCATAAACCGAATGTCTTTCCTTCTAAGTTTTAGTAGGAAGTTTGACAGTTTTCTGTTCGGACTTGTCACGAAACACTTTGCAGTTTTGCAGCGTTCTGGACCAGACCATCGCTCTTTATGTAGATTGCCTACATAATCGCTGATCCACTTCATGATTCCTGCTTAACTGATTCCGATTATTGACTCTGGCCCCTGTGAAGACACCGCTGATCCACGGTTGGCTAATTCGTCGGCAATTTCGTTGACTTGAACAACGGAGAGTCCTGGAACCCATATAAGTACAAGCCTGTTTTGTCTTGCGTCAGAATTAAGCTTCTTCTTACATTCTTGAACAATCTTTGAAGTTTGCTTTGCGTTCTGCAGGACTTTCAGTGCAGCCTGACTGTCACTGAAAGCTCCAATCTGTTTCCCGCTCCATCTCCTCTCGATTATATTCGGCTACTTTTAGGTTGGCAAGAACTTCTGTTTGGAAAACAGTTGCCACTTCGCCCATAGCATAGTGATACTTACTACATTTAAGTACCATCCGGCTCCAGACCCTATTTTATTCTTGGACCCATCGGTAAAGAAAGTATCCTTCAAACATCCCTGCATGCATTGAGGATTGCTCCATTGCTCACGTAATTTGACATCAAATTTCCTTCCAAATGAAACGGTGGGTATCAGGTCGTCTTTAGGTGCCAAAAATAGGGGATGCTGCTCAGATAGCAAGTTAAAGATTTCTCTGTGTCCCGAAGTTCCGTCCTCGTGCCAGAAATCATATTTATGGAGTCTACGCATTGCTTTTATTGCTTCCAGTTGTATCTTAAATCCAGGGGGAGCAAATCAAGCATAGCATTTAGGGCATCACCAGAGGTTGGCTGCATAAACATACACTTATTTGCAGCCTGTATAGTTCCCGGATTGTGGACTTAACCATGCTCCGTCGCCACCAGACCACAATAGCGTAAGTGATGATTGGTCTGATAAGTGCTGTGTATATCCATAGGACCACAGCAGGTTTCAGACCTCAGGTTTTACCAAAGGCTCTACGGCATTGCTGAAAAATCCTCAATGCGCATATGCTTCGACATGAAAACCGAGTTCCTGCATCTCCGCTAGTAGAGAGTCTACGACGAAGCACCACAGCAGCGGAGAAATAACACCCCCTTGGGCACATCCTTGCTTGGCCCTGACTGTGACTAGTTCGTCACTGCTCGCACCAGCGGTCAACAGTCAATGCTTTGATTAACTCCATGTCGTTCGGCAAATAGGTTAGCTAGCCTTTGAGAGGGAAAAGTTGTGGGCATTAAAGAACAAGAGGAAGGAAGAATACGCAAGCGAACTTGCAACCAGAGAAATAAAGGACGAAACGATAAGGCTATGGCAAGACCGAAACACGCGGCAGATGGACGGCAAAGCTAATAAAAGACGTAAGTACATGGTACAGCAGGAACTTCGGTGAAGTAAATTTTGATACAACCCAAGTGCTTTCGGGGCACGGCTATTTCCAGACATACCTGTTCAAAATACTCAAATGCGAACACTCCACATGCATATACTTGTACAGTGACGCAGCTGAGGATGACGCTGAACACACCTTTTTCTAATGCATGCCTTGGGAACATGAACATCAAACGCTGGAGAATGCAGTCGGTCACATAATCACTGAAAATGTAATGAACAAGATACTAACAGGGAAGAAAGGTAGGAGATCATCAGTGGCTTCGCGGAACAAATTTTCCAATTGAAAAAGCGAGATCTGGACGCAGGCACGCAGGCATATACCTTATAATGAGGAAGATAGAACGGCAAGTAATGTGGAGCGATTTCAGTGTGGGCTACTGTTCCAAACGAGGTGAAGTTTTTAGACTCCAGACGTACCATTGCTGCAACGGCAGCTGTGATGATGAATAATTCGGCATTTTAAACCCCCTCATCCGCAAAAAAATCATTGCCGCTGAAAATAGTGCAAAATGAGACACTATCGCCGGAATAAATAAAGCGCGTACATCCCATATGATCGTCGAATATTTTCGGCGTGCATACAAAAAAATCCGATTTTTCAAGTCTTATGTTTTGTTGTATGTAAGCTGTAAAAGTGGAGGTGGATTGGGTATGCCTTTAACATGGAGGCATATTAAATCTTTTTTCCAATCCATGGCTTAGCACCCGCAATGTGTAATGTGCTTCAAAAAGAAGTCGAAGCGTCAGGAAAGACATGGAACGAAAGAAAGGTTTTTGTAAAGAACAGAATCATATAGACGTTTTTGCTCCGGTGGGATAAACCGAAGATCATACAACTTTTGGAGGATCATTGGAATGAGTGCGTAAAAATTTAGAGAGATGGTCAGTAATAAAAATAGTTGCATTTTAAAATTCAAATTCTTTTATTTTTCTTTCGAATTCTTTTCAACTAACCTGCATTTTCTGTTTGCTTCTGCGCTATCTTCAAATTTCACTCATACTTGCCCTGACCACTTGGCTGCAATCCAATTTGGTAATAATTTCTCAAATAATTCATTTTGCATACGCGGCCACAAAATAAAAAACAAACAGCGTAAATGGCGGTCCCGTTCTCAATTTTTGTTTTACCTACCGTGAACTGGTCAAAGCACTACAAAAAAAAAAAACACAAACAATCATTCAATAAGAATCATTACAAGCAAAACGTTGGCAGAGAAGCTGAGAATTCGTGACTACGTAGACGTAACTGCATATTCATAGCCAGGTGCAAGGGTATATATTCTCATTCTGCAGAATTTGTGGTAGCTACTTTCGACTGCGAATGCAAGTTTCCCTAATTTGAATGAAATAGGAGCTAATTTAGAATGGCGTGGAAATGTGCAAAAATATCGGAGAAAGAAGAAAAAGTGATCAAAGTGATAAAAGCGGAAACACATTTCAGATGAAAGGAAAATCATGAGGCATTATAAATTTTAATTCTGTATATTTTTTTTTCTGTTTTTGTTTGCCGGGACAACTAGCAAGTGTAACACTCCGACATTAATTAAGTCCATTGTACTACACTTGGATTCCCTTTTAATTTTCTTTAAATCTACCCGATCTCCGAAGAAATCTGAGTAGATCTTTTGGTACCAAGGAGCCAAGATGGTCGCTTTTTAACACATCAGTGCCAAAGACCTCAAGCCTGATTCGAGTGAAGGCGGGGCAAACACACATAAAGTGGTCCGCCGTCTCATCTTCCTCTTCACAAGCTGGGAAGAGATGCCCACCCTTCCCATGTGGTTTGCCAACAGAAAGTGGCCCGTCATCAGTCCAACCAGCCGTCTGCACTCACTTCTGCTTGACAGGTAACATCAGTTTAGTCCATCTGAAGCCTCTTTTAGCCTGCCAAGCTCGCTTGTGGGTTGTAGTAACCTATTTGCTAACCATGGCTTTGATGGCTGCAGAAGAGAGTGGCAAAACGGGCTCTGTGCCTGGACTTACAAGACTCGACTATCCCTAATGTGGTTGGAAGGCTGTCTAAGGTCATGAGCGTAGCTTGGCTGTCGCTGCAGACACATAGGTATAGATCTGCCTCTCCATCGGTTTTACACACAAAGTTCATCGCTTCTTGAACCGCATACATCTCCGCTTGAAACACTGATGCATACATTCTAAGAGCAAATGGCAGTTTTGACCTGCTGGACTCCACAAATCTATATATAGTAGTAAGAAGGTTTTTGAAACAGATTTAAAAGAAAACAAAGAAAATTTCAGCTGCACATATTTAGTAGAAAAAGAGCAATAAAACTTGATTGGCGTTAGTTAAGATAATCTCAGTCAAATATAGAGCCCACAATATTTTCCAATATTATTCCTTTGTCTTGTAATTTATGAGAAAGGATTGCTAACAAAATTTGTAGCTTGAATATATTTTGGCATGAAAAACAGCATTTTTGCAAAAATGCTAGACAAGCACAAAAAACGAAAAAAAAAACAAAAAAAAAACGCAGAAAAATGCTACTTTGCCAACTAAGTACGTCCACTACTGCTTACTCCTTCTCGAAAATAGTTGGATAAATCACATTTTCCATGCCACAACTAAATTGATTTTGAATTCCATTTGATTAAACGCCATTTCCCTTCGCCCTTTCATTTCTTATTTGCATTATTTATGTGCGAATAAAAAATAATAAAGCAAGGAATCTACCGGTGAGTGGTATGCATCTACTGGTGAGTAAAAGCATTGGCCAATAGCTGACTGCAGTGGAAGTGCCCTTGATCTGGCAGTCGAAACTAATTGGCCGCAAAAGTAGCCAAGCTAAAAAGTATTTCGACTCGTCAAATACAATAAGATGGAGGAATATTGAAATTATTTTTAATTTATGGCATTTTTACGGTAATACTTAAGTACGTAAAGAATGGTTCATTACGAGCGAAGAAGCCATTCGGCCAAGAAGGTTACGTATACGCTTGGGTGAGCAAATAAGTGATTATTAAATATTTCAGGAAGCCGAAAAAGCTTAAAAGGAATTGAAAAAGGGCTTTAGGCGTAGTTCAATAGGAATATGCAACACATACAAATTGATCTCAAATTTTTTAAAATCTATGTATGGCTCAAAAATAAAATGATTAATTACATATCAATTCATCAAAGTAATAGCGAAACAGAAGAATGTTGTTCTGAACATGAGAATAATAACCTCATTATAGCAAATAAAAACACTAAAACACCAACTTTAGTTGAAAATATTTATTCGCAATCTTCTTGTAAATTAAACATTAAATTCCAACGAATACTAATTCGAATTGAATAATTCGAATAATTGAATTCCATCCCTGAAGTGAGAATGAAAAGTTGCAAAATACGCTTCCGCGGCTGTTTTGTCCTCATCATTTGACACGCATAAATTTGTTTAGGTCTGGTGACAGATGGAAGTCGCTGGCCTGGTGAATGCGGTGGATGCTCCAATAACTCCAACTTTAATTTATGTATTTTAGCCATTGTCAAAATGCTCTTGTACCGCGGTGCATTTTTTTGATGAAGAATATATTTTTTTCTTCCACAAACGGGATATTTTTTGACGAATTTTTTCCGCCAAAGGTCTAAGAGGTTATTATGTTCAGAATTTATTGTTTTACCAGTTGGCAAGTAGTCCACAAACAAAATTCATTTAACATACCAAAAAACTGATGCTAACACCTTCTTGGCCGATTTCCGGACACAAATTTGTCTCGGAGCTGAAGAACCAGATTCACACTACTCTTTAGGCTCTTGTGTTGGTTTAAGCTCATTGTGATAAACCCAAGTCTCATCCATAGTGATGAATCGGTGTACAAACTCCGCGTTATCCTCTCGAAAACGCTCTAAATGTTGCTGAGAAAGTTCGAATGCGTTTTAGTTCCATTGTTAGCGAATGCGGCACCCAGCTTTCTGAAACCCAACACTTTAGTCAAAATATGGTCTACACTGTTCAATGAGATGCCTTGGGAACTGCTAAATCTCTTTCAGTCACTCATTGATTTTTCAATACGGTATCCTGTATTTTTGCTGCGATTTCTGTTATAGTTGCTTTGTTGGATGTCCTTGACGTGGTGCGTCTTGAATGCTTGTACGACCACGATTAAATTCAGCTATTCATATTTCTAATGTACTAATTTATGGCGCAAAGTCCTTATACACTTTCAACATTCGTTCATACATTTCGTTTGCTTTTAAGTGTTTCAAAAATAAAAATTTGTAGAAAGGTCGATGCTAAATGGCTTGTAAACAAAGAACAAATTGACAGATTGAAATTAAATTTCCCATACGTTCATATAAAGAGTGTACCAACATAACAGAAAATAAAATAAAATCAAGCTAGTAGCAACGCCCTGCCTTATTGAACCCCAAAACTTCTTGAACCACCTAGTATGATTAGTGTCTTATGTTGGGTGTATTTAATGTACGATCGGACCGATCCGGTTACCCACTATAGTTACTGCCTGCTTATATTCGTCGTTCGTCGCGTCCGACTTACCACATAAATATTACCGGTTAGTGAAATATACACAATAATACTCCGTTTAATTTAAAATATTTTTTAGGACGTTTACGCATTTTATTTGTTCCTCAAAATATAATTTGTTCTTTTCCTGGTAGTTACGCAAAAGCTTTTTCCTATTCTTGCAACAGTCGTTAAACTTGTTTTTTGAAAAACGATTTGTATTGAAACTCTCCAATGTACTCTAGGCGTTGTCCTTGGGAGGGCTGAATTAATTTTATTGATTTGCAGAAAGCTAAGTCCAGCGGATCGAAACAGTTAATAAGAAGGTATTCAAAGTTTACAACACCCCTATAGCCGAAGATAAGCGACAACCTCACTTTGGGTTTTGAGTGACATTGAAAGACTTTTTCGGCGGATATTCGCCTTTGGCTCGATATTTGCTCGTTTTCTCAATTGTTTAAGTGTCTTAAGGATGGATCCGAGTCGCATGCCAAGTTCTTTAATGCTGATAACGAAGCTTTCTTTTTGATAGGAACTAACCTGTACATGCTCTACTCGATTTATTTTTTTCTCTACAGCGTAATCAAATTAGTAGCTATCCATAACTTTGAAAAATATTAAAAACATACAGTTTCAAGACTCGTTACATCTCAGCAAAAGTTAATAAACCCTTTTCTTTATTCATTATTTTGCACAAGCTCCACGTATGCACACGCAACCACCTTCCCTTTCAACCATTTAAGTAAATTAGAGAGTCTCTAATAAAAGGCTAACGACCCAAAAGAAAAAAGCACGTGCCAGTACCTTCATCCAGTAAGAGTGTAGAATGCCTGACGGGCAGTGTAATTCCATTTATTTACTCCTACATAAAATTTAAGCTAAATTCATTTAATTATTATCACTTTGCTTGAGCAACCGGCTTCATTAAATCTGAACGAAAAACATTGTTGCAGCGTTTAATGCAAAAGCAAACGAAAACAAAGGAGCCAAGCAAACAAGTGGGGGGTGCGCTGGCGTATACGTAACTCGTAACTTCAAAGCAAATACTCGAGCTTGAAAATGTAAGTAAATATGGACCTGTGTGCGAGTACACTACACATGCATGCGTGTATGTATGTTTGTATGTTTATTTATATGTTTGGATGTATGTATGCATGTATGTGGAGAAACGAGTATTAAACCATAGTCGAAAGTGAAATGTTCATAAGAATATATTTGAGTGTGTGTGTGAGTGAGTGTGCTTGAGCACCACACTCTTACATTGTAAACGGAATGTGTTGTGACTTTTGTTGCATGCAACAATTACATAGCATGACGTAAATTTAATTACAGCATCAGTGTTGTCACAACTACGACTGCTGACACTGGCCGGCTAGGAGTGTGTGGGTGAGCAGTGTATAAAAGGGGTCGTACGACATGCAATGACATTCGTGTAAAAAAACTCAAATTCAAAGTAAAAAAATTTAGAAATTTCAGTGCATCTTTTTGGCACGTGCTCAGATAGGTATATATGTAAACTGATTTGTTGTTTTTTACTGCTTGTCACCTTCGCCGCGGCTATTGTTTTTTTGTTCATTTACACATTTCCTATTTTTGTAATTGAAAATTGAATCTGACTGCAAGCAATTTCTCACATTTAACACGCTTTTCCCCTTCTCGTACTTACTTTGTTGCAACACCGTGTGCACGCCATTGCAGAATTGTATTATTTTACTGCTATTTTCTTTCTAGATTTCCGTTGTTAAATCTTTTGGAATTGTCGAGCGTCTACCCTATTGCTCATACAAATGTCCATGGCTTTGTTTTCCGGCACGTGGCACCCTTCTATGTATAAAGAGCTTTCCTGCTTTCAGCTTGCCGCGTGCTGGCTTTATTTGTCAGCTTGCAGACAATGTTGCACGAGAATGCATTCTATTGCAGGGTTTAATCTTTAATTGAGCAGATTTTGTTGCACGATTTTGGTGTTTCGCTAATTGTGCTCATTTATGCGTAATGGTGAAACTTACGATAGACAAATTCTCTCACTCGGAAATTCTAAAGAGGGTTCCTGCTAGAAAGGAACTTAGATATAAGAATACTAAAATTTATAACTATTACTTAACGCACATCATAAATTGGCCACGTGTTAATTAGCACAGTCTATTTTCTCGCTTTGATTAAAAAAGAGGTTGTCTGTAAAGTCGGTTTACTGACGATAGTTTAACGTGACAACGTCATAAGAAAATACTGATGGAATGGTTGCATTTTTCAAAAGAAAATTTTAATTTTATTTGTTTGATAGATATTTTGCATGGATATAGAGAAGGAGGTAAAGGGAATCCCAATGGAATTGATCAAGTTACATTTACACAAACGTGAAAAATGACGAAACATTTATCAAATTCATGAAAGATATCTTCAATTTCGATTGTGTATCAGACGTTAATAAGCCAACAACACTAAGAGGCACCATCATCGATTTGCCTTTTTCAAGACACTTTACACTCGAAGCACTCCCTTTCATTTCCTACTTTTCTTATCATATCATATCGTAGAGAATAGATTCGTACATTTGATATGTACATATGATTTGTATGCATCTTTACATATAGATTTGTTCTTTTTTTTTAAATTGTACGAAATTGTATATATGAATGTTTATATGTTTTGGCATAGGACATAAGACTATGAAAATTGCACAAAAATAGATGTATGTATGCATATATTATACACACAAACCAAAATATAACAAAACACAACGTAACATAACATAACATAACATAACATAACATAACATAACATAACATAACATAACATAACATAATATAACATAACATAACATAACATAACATAACATAACATAACATAACATAACATAACATAACATAACATAACATAACATAACATAACATAACATAACATAACATAACATAACATAACATAACATAACATAACATAACATAACATAACATAACATAACATAACATAACATAACATAACATAACATAACATAACATAACATAACATAACATAACATAACATAACATAACATAACATAACATAACATAGGGAGAGGTACTAAATTCTGCTTTTCAAAATTCTTTTGGGTGAAAATTCTGTAAAAATCAAACAAAAAATTCTGTCCAGCCTAAATTCTTTTGGTTCAATATTCTGTATTTAAAATTCTGTATGATCAAAATGATAGAGAACTGAAATTCTGTATATTAAAATTCTGGAACCAAAATTATTTTCGATCAAAATGCTGTAAAAATATAACCAAATAAGCAGATAACCTGATAAGCACGCTTACCTGAATAGCACATTTATTTTATAAATAATGGAATTCTGATTTTATAGAAACAATGGTATATATACATACGTCAATTAAAGAAAAATTCAAAAATTCATTCAAAACAAAAGTTATTACATTATAATGGCGAAAAAATTATTATATTATTAAATTTTTAGCAATTCGCTTTAGAAAAGAAACATGCCTTAATATAAGCCTTTTTTTGTTATTCTTTTAATTCTGTTGTTTGCTTTTACAGCCTTCTTCGTTTGACTAATTTTGTGACCATTTTGAATTTTAGCTAGTTGTGCTTTCGCACAGCTCGGCTTTTAGATCATTAATTAGTTTGTACAACCCTGAGTTTCATTTCCCAACAATAACTTTTAGCCGACGATGCCAAGCCTCAATACTGTTTTGCGTTCTGGGGAAAGCGATATTGGACCCATCGTGCACTGACCAAAATTTTGGTGGGTATTTTGGTATACAATGGAAGAATGGGAATTGATTAAAACAGTTAGGTATTTGAACGAAGTATACAGAAAATATTGCAATTATTCTACAATATTTTTTAGCACGGTTGCTCGAATTTCATTCACATTGTTTCTGAAGCTATAAATACATACAAACATATGTACATTTGCTTTATGTAAATCTGTTTTGATAATATAGGAAACCATATGGGTCAAGACAAGTCATGTATTGGTAGTATTTTGTTTTGCAAAACTCTATATTGAAAAATCGGAAGAGCATATGGATAAATAAAAAAAGTGCGCACTTTTTTTATTTTTCCATATGCTCTTCCGATTTTTCAATACAGAATTTTGCAATGCAGAATTTTGACAATACATAATTTTGATTTACAAAATTTAAAATTACAGAGTTCCGCAATACAGAATTTTAACATTACAGAATTTTAAATACAGAATTTTGAACCAAAATCATATTGTACCCAACCCCATAACATAACATAACATAATATAACATAACATAACATAACATAACATAACATAACATAACATAAGATAACGTAACATAGGTAACACCGCATGAGCAAGATAACGTTGCATTTTTTGGTGCGTGCAGCCGGCTACATCGAATTATAAGACGTTATCCCGTCAAAAATAGCCATAATAATATGACCCCAAAAATTTGTTAGTTACAGTTACGTAAGCAGAAATGATCGGGGCTCTTTTTCAGTGGGACAAACTATGCCTTTTTACTTAATGATGTATAATAATTGAAAGCAACATGGTTCATGTTTTCGAATTTGGAATAGTTTAAAATACAACGTTTTTTCCCGCAAACAATCTAAATGAAAGGATTACAACGATCTACTTATATATATCAGATGCGTTTTCCCTTCCAACATTTTTCCTACATCCTACAACTTCCAGATCATTCAAGGGTATTTCAGAAATAGACAGTATTCGAGAGAGAGTATACGAGATACCAATTTCATTGAGGTAGCTGAATATGTATTTCTGATCATAGATACTAATTTGTCTACATTCTCCTTAACGGGCCAATAGGCAATACACAAGCACTCTGTCAGCTCGCTGATGGTTAACTTGCGATTATTGATGCTTTCATTAGCTTTCGATATACATAGAAGGCCTGCTAATACTTTTGTCATCCTCGACTCACGATCTCTTCTGAAGCGTTTAGGCCACTCGTTAACGGCTGTCGGCTGTTTTCTTAAGAATATCATTATCGAAGCAATTTCCTAACATTTCTAAGGTTTTCGCATCCTTGAATCCACTTTCAATGCAAATCTTAATACAAGCTCGTTGTTGGGAATTCAAATAAAACTGTGAAAAATTGAAAATACATGCAGAGACGGCGTAACTTTTACAAATGCCGAGCAATGATGAAGAATGTTAAACACAGATAGGTCAACTTTAAAAAGAACAGAACTCAAATCTCTTCACTTGGAGCAGACCCTGGCGGTTGTTCGGGAACTTTTTAATCAAGGTGGTAGTTGGCGCTTGCACTCTTTTTTCGGTTGTTCGAGCTGAGCTGCTCCTCTTGCGCGCCTTGATATTTCCCACAAGTAGAGGCACCTACAGTTTCAAGCTGACTCCGAATGGCGAGTGGTTTTTTATGAGGTGGTTTTTAACGACAGAAATACACTCAGAGGTTTGTCAATGCTTGCTGGGTGGTGACCGGTGTCAGAAAAAAATTTTTTTTTATCAATTCGTGTTCGTACCCTCTGTTACAAGCCTGTGCACTTGCGAATGGTAGTCACGCATCAACTCTTTCAGCTCCGGTGGCCGCACCGCTGATCACGAAATACGTTTGAAAAACGAACTTTCACTATACGCGTGTCGGAATCATCAAAAATCCCCATGCACTAATAAAATCTGTACATCAAACACTTTTTACGCTAAATATTGCGATTACTGTTATAGGCGACAACTGTTGGTGCTGTTGCTACACCAACCCGTTTGATGAGAGCTGCTTAACTAAATTTTCTACAGAGCGCAATGGTTGATCTTTTTGACGACTTTCCATAGCTTTTAACAGGGTAGTCTCCAGCTAATTTTCCGTTTGCAAATACAAAAAATTTACACTGTTTTACGTAGATGGGCTGAGAGCGCCGGTAGAAAGTACATATATTGTAGGCTGCAAGATCGAATGACTCAAACCTTTTAGATTTTTATTTGATATTAAAAATCATTCTTCTTCTTCTTAATTGGCGCGATAACCGCTTACGCGATTTTGGCCGAGATTAACAACGCGCGCCAGTCGTTTCTTTCTCGTGCTAACCGGCGCCAATTGGACACACCAAGTGAAGCCAAGTTCTTCTCCACCTGATCTTTCCAACGCAGAGGAGGCCTTCCTCTTCCTCTGCTACCACCAGCTGGTACCGCATCGAATACTTTCAAAGCCGGAGCGTTTGTATCCATTCGGACGACATGACCCAGCCAACGAAGCCGCTGGATCTTTATTCGCTGCGCTATGTCTATGTCGTCGTAAAGCTCATACAGCTCATCGTTCCATCGTCTACGATATTCGCCGTTGCCAACGTGCAAAGGTCCAAAAATCGTATGCAGAATCTTTCTCTCGAACACTCCAAGCGTCGCTTCATCAGATGTTGTTATCGTCCAAGCTTCTGCGCCATACGTTAGGACGGGCATGATGAGAGTCTTGTAGAGTGTTAGTTTTGTTCGTCGAGAGAGGACTTTACTGCTCAATTGCCTACTTAGTCCAAAGTAGCACTTGTTGGCAAGAGAGATTCTACGTTGGATTTCAAGGCTGACATTATTATCGGTGTTAATGCTGGTTCCTAAATACACGAAGTC
Organism: Anastrepha fraterculus; assembly: GCA_037575425.1. Lineage (NCBI taxonomy): Eukaryota > Metazoa > Arthropoda > Insecta > Diptera > Tephritidae > Anastrepha > Anastrepha fraterculus. The sequence continues at coordinate 637 of JAYXIM010012574.1, read as the reverse complement.
TTTTACAACCTCAAAATTATAACTGTCAACAGTGACGTGGGTGCCGATACGTGAGTGAGTTTGGAGAAGGCAGAACTAACAGCGCGGTTGTTAAGGCCGATGATGTCAATATCATCGGCATACGCCAGCAATTGTACGCTCTTATAAAAAATTGTGCCTGAGCGATTAAGTTCTGCGGCTCGTACGATGCTCTCCAACATCAGGTTAAAGAAGTCACACGACAGCGAGTCACCCTGTCTGAAACCTCGTTTGGTATCAAACGGCTCGGAGAGGTCCTTCCCAATTCTGACGGCGCTGCTGGTGTTGAGCAACGTCATCTTACATAGCCGTATTAGTTTTGCGGGGATACCAAATTCAGACATAGCGGCATACAGGTAACTCCTTTCCGTACTGTCGAATGCAGCTTTGAAGTCGACGAAAAGATGGTGTGTGTCGATTCTCCTTTCATGGGTCTTTTCCAAGATTTGGCGTATTGTGAATATTTGGTCGATGGTAGACTTTCCAGGTCTGAAGCCACACTGATAAGGTCCAATCAGTTGGTTGACGGTGGGCTTCAGCCTTTCACACAATACGCTCGCTAGAACCTTATAGGCGATATTTAGAAGACTAATCCCGCGGTAATTGGCACAAATTGCAG